>JACXGI010003620.1:22464-61086 GCA_016801175.1 Esox masquinongy | reverse complement strand
CAAGCCATGGGACTTGCCTGTGGTGACATAGGTGTGGAGGCATGCCAAGCCTGGATACGGCATGCCAGGGTTTTTTTCCCCCGTTGCCTGGCCAGACAAAATGTGGCCTGTGATGTGGATGAAGTCCTGTGGCCTGACCCAGTACGGAGACATGATGCTGTGGCTGAGTAATGCACTTATTTGTATATTTTTGTACTTTGTTTTTACAAGTGCTACGTGTAAATGCACAAGATTTCTGTTGTCTTTTTGTACAAGTGCTAAATGCACAGGTTTTTTTTGTTTTGCAACATGCATTTAGCCTACAGTGAACAATAAACATTTATTTCTCCAGCTTCATGTCCTGAGCATTGTGTTTTCTATTTTTCTATGTAGTGTTTAGTGACTGTTCAGTAGTGTTTTTAATTTTGATTGACTCGGGGCACGATTTGACAACATAGTTCAGTTTTGATGACAGATTGAACTGTTTTCAGGTGAAAGTTTGGTTTTGCAAGAAGAGTCTGAGGTTTTGTGAATGTAGCTTGAAAATTGGGTTTTGTGTTCACAGTTAAGAGAAAAGGAGAGCAGCTTTCAAGAAATGTGTCTTAGCAATCGAGAAAAACTGTAAGATTCAGCTCCTCTAAACTAAACTGCGGGTCATTCTTACAGACTTTTATTCAGATCCCAGACATGCAGGAGGGGGAACAAGTCAGAGGCCTACCAGAAAAAGAAAGAGGAGTTTAGGATGGAGAAGGGTTTAAGTGGAGGGAGAAGGCCTTGGAGAAGAGCGAGGAGCAGATGATGGCGAATAGGAGAGAGAGGTGGTGGAGTCAAGAAAGGTGGTGGTGGATGAGGATAACCAGGTGATGGAGGAGAGGAAAGAGGTGGATATGGCAAGTATGGAGATAGAGAAGAAGGAGAAGCAGGTGGAGAGGAGGGAGAAGGCTGCATAGAGAGAGGAGAATAGAGAACGAGAGGCTGAGTATGGAGATAGAGGAGGTGGGAACATAAAGTGTGTATGGAAAAAGAGAGAGAAAACTTAAGGAATAAGAGGCTAAATCAGGCTTGGTCAGGAGTCAATGCTCCTATCACAGGTGGCGAGAGGAAGATGCTCTGGCAAATCATGCTAAATTCCTGGACATAAAGAAATGAGAGATTTGAACAGACCTGAATGAAGGTCCTTGCAGCCAAAGAGATGGAGGCCTTGTTGCAGGGGAGGAAGTGGCTTTTGAGTTGCAGAGGGTTGTAAATGAAAAATATATTGCACTGTAACTATTCAGAAATACAACATTGAATAGCCCTCTCAAACTAAACTCTGGACATCGAAGCCAGTTCCATTAAATGTTTTCATTGCAACCCTCTAATCAGGGACTTAGGGCCTGGAACACCATGGGGTGGAATTAATGATGAGGTAGAACAGAAAATCAGCAGGATCTCGACCTTGAAGGGTAATACCCCTGATATAGCCAGTTGACAATTTTTTGTGGTATTCATACTGTTAGTATACATTAGTACTTTGTCGTGAAGCATGAGCCTTCTCCAAGACTCTTGTTAAGCATTTTGCATTTAATTTGAGTCATGTCCCTTAAACTGTAAATTGACTGCTGGTACTTGATTGACTGTTGTCACCTATGGCCATAGGCCTGAAGTGCTTCAGTTTGTTTAAATCAGGGATAGTATTCACTGTGGAGGCAAAAAAAGAGACCCATATAATGTATGTATTATTCAAAAAAGCATTAATGATAAGATCACTATCTCTGTTTCATCAATGTGAAAGCATCGGCCAGCTATCTCACAGGTCTTGATCAATATTGTAGTAAGTAAATTTTGTAGTTAGTCAATACTGTAGTTAGGAAACGGAAATATTACTAGGGGACAGTACAGGGCAATGAGCTGAGATGTGATCTGCTAACTCAATCACAAAGAAGAGCTGGTAATAGCCAAACAAACACAGACAAAACCCAAACATGGAAAGAAAATATTAAAGCGATCAGCTATGGAAGGCCACTTGCATTCCAAAATGTAAAGTATTTAACGTTTCAAATAGGGTTATTGACCAATCAGCATTTGAATACAAACATTGTCATATAATTCTTTAACGTGTACATTACTTTTTTTGATGTAGTGATTACACCATTACGTGTAATGCATATGTCACAGGTACCTATGCTATTATGCAGGACGGCTGACCAAAAATAAAAGCTAACTAGCTGGTGGATGTAAACAATGTTCTCCCCTAACAAACCAAAAACCATAAAAATTACATCTGTTTCAGTTACATTACTTGCAAGGTGTTATCATGTCATCATTTCTATACTGCAAATTTATAAGACTGTTTTCATTGTTGGTCATTTTTGCACCCGCACCATTCATGTAACACAGAGGAATGAGGCAAGCTGCTATAACAATGTTAGTTAACTTAGTGACAACAACAGGGCTAGTATGCTAGCTTTTTTAGTTTGTATCTATGAAGTAATCTATGAAGTAAGTGTAACTGTTTTAATGGAGCCACTTAGTCACATGAATCCAAATCATTGCTAAGAAAATTAGGACAACAAGTTGCTAGTCATTGTTTTCATGATAGTTCCATAATCTGTTTCTTATTTGATGTAACAAAGTGTTTTTATCGTGCTAATTATAAGACGCAATTCCAAGTTGCATCAATGAATACATAACTCAGAGACATTCGCTCTTCTTGGCCAGCTCCGCTTATGCAGTCCGGCAAAAACTGGCAGTTTATTATACTTGACTAACACAGCCCCTTAAGAAAAGATCCAGAGAGAAGCGAGACAACAGAGTGCGATAGATGAGGGAGACATGCACACCCAAATACAAAAGAAACATTATTTCCTCTTCCCAGGGGTCAGGATCCGCCAAAAATACACCCAGTCATTACTCTTGTAATCTTGTTTTCAAACAGATTGCCTTGAGTTAGATGACAACCTTGCTGAAATAAGTAGAATCGTCACCACCCTTCGTTATGCTTTGCCTGGTATCTGTTCTGACTGCTGCCTTTGCTGTGTTATGGATGGTGCTTCTTTGCTGTATTGCTGGTGTCTTTGCTGTTTTGGCTGATGCCATTAATGTGTTTTGGTTGGTGGTCACCTTTTGCAAAACTATTTATTTACCTTTAGTTATACAGAGAAATCAACTGAGACCAAGGTCACTTTAACAGCTGAGCCCTGTATTACAATAATAAAAACATACATAAAAAACAATCACAATTGACAATAAAAATAACATTTTTAAGAAATGTAACATGTCACTGAATGGAATTCCATGAGTCTGGAGCAAAATATTCAAAAGTAGTTTTAACCAGTTCCGAATAGGTCCATGCTCCAGCACTATCCAGTTTTGACAGCATGTTTGGTAACTGCTGTTATTCCTTTTCTCTGTTAGATAGTCAGGATGTTTTTGCACGACTGCCTTAAATAAAAACATCAATCAATATCTGGCCCTTCAAGATGTCAATGACTCCCAGCCAACTAAACCATATAACAGACAGTGATTGAGTGTGAAAAGTTGAACAGTGATAAAATGCAAGGCGAAATGATAGACAGCATCCAGAGTTGAGTACAGATGCTGAGGCATGCATATATTGTAGTGATTATTATATTTATTGTAAACCATGGACAGTGCTTGATTTGAAATTAAATAAGTGCAGGAGCTATATTTTTCCAAGTTGGTCCATTACAACAGGATATATCATGGCCCTTAAAGGTCTCAAATTACCACAATGGCTGGCAGAATCTATTTTAGCCCATGCAAATCTAAATAGAAAGTTGCTGAATGCTGACCCAATAGTTCTACCAGTCTTACCATTGTGCTCTTGATCAAGGCACTAAGGACAATAACAGCTGTGTTAGGATTCTGTATAAAACACATATTAGCCTCTATATCTGGACAGCTGCCAGTATGTTATCCAACACTGAATCACACCTATGCTTTTCATGGTATAGTCCTTTGATTTTTGGGCTAAAATGTGGTTCAGATGAGGGCCTGCAAACAATTAGCTTTTCTGGTAGGTGTTTGGCCACAACCAAATATGTGTATCTTTATTAAATAATTCCCAAATTCAACCAAATGGATAAGTAGGATACTTAAATAGGCAAATGCAGAAGGTAGCCTAGGTAGCAAGAGATGTTTATCCACTAACATTAATCAGGACAGATCTGTAATTTATTTATGCATAGCATCGTAGTTGTTAATTCTGATAATAAAAGTATGTTTTAGTGGAAATGCGACTGGTGACGACAATAATGATTAGCTAACAGTAGGCATGCGACAAGATAAAATAATCATAACTTGGATTTGAACACACAGCGTCTAGAGACCAGTGGCATGGCTGTTCTTTTTGTAAATGTTCCAATTTCCTTCAGCTTGGAACAGTGCAGAATGTGTTCTAAAGCATGAGTACTACCACACTGTTAGGCAGGATTCATAGACAATTGGCAAGTAAACACGATTCACAACATGAATGTGTAGGCTACTCTCCATTTTTGTATTGAAAAAGTTAATGTCAAGCTCCCTGGACAACTCCAGCAGAAGTCAAGTGCCAATAAAATTACCCCATAGGCTGTTGCCAATCAATAAGCGACAGCTCCTGCTCAAGTCAAGCACTAACTAACGATGGTTTTGAGGCTCAAAAAACAAAAATGCTTTTAGTTTGATTTGCATGTAGTACCAACCTATGGTTCATAAATGCTTTTTGTAACAGTTTGTAACAGGAAGTCAGACTGCAGGTGTGCAATAGCTTATTCAAGAAGGAGCCATATTACATATTTCATTAATATACAGTTGTGCTCATAAGTTTGCATAGCCTGGCAGAAATTGGGAAATTTTGGCATTGATTTTGAAAATGTGACTGATCATGCAAAATAACTTCCTTTTATTTAAGGATAGTGACCATATTAAGCCATATATTATCACATAGTTATTTGGCTCCTTTTTAAATCATAATGATAACAGAAATCACCCAAATGGCCCTGATCAAAAGTTTACATTCCCTTGAATGTTTGGCCTTGTTACAGACACACAAGGTGACACACACAGGTGCAAATGGCAATTAAAGATGAATTTCCCACACCTGTGGCTTTTTAAAATGCAATTAGTGTCTGTGTATAAATAGTCAATGAGTTTGTTAGCTCTCATGTGGATGCACTGAGCAGGCTAGATACTGAGCCAGGGGAGCAGAAAAGAACTGTCAAAAGACCTGTGTAAGAAGGTAATGGAACTTTATAAAGATGGAAAAGAATATGAAAAGGTATCCAAAGACTTGCAAATGCCAGTCAGTACTGTTCAATCACTTATTAAGAAGTGGAACATTTGGGGATCTCTTGATACCAAGCCAAGGTCAGGTAGACCAAGAAAGTTTTCAGCCAAAACTGCCAGAAGAATTGTTCGGGATACAAAGATAAACCCACAGGTAATCTCAGGAGAAATACAAGCTGATCTGGAAAAAGTCGGTGTGGTTGTTTCAAGGAGCACAATACGACGATACTGCATGAAAGCTGCACATATGACGCTCTTGGACTTTCCAGCATGACAATGACCCTAAGCACAAGTTGACCCTCCAGTGGTTACAGTAGAAAAAGGTGAAGGTTCTGGAGGGGCCATCACCGTCTCCTGACCTTAATATAATCGAGCCACTCTGGGGAGATCTCAAACGTGCGGTTCATGTAAGACAACCAAAGACTTTGCATAACCTGGAGGCATTTTGCCAAGACAAATGGGCAGCTATACCACCTGCAAGAATTCGGGGCCTCATAGACAACTATTACAAAAGACTGCACGCTGTCATTGATGCTGAAGGGGGCAATACACAGTATTAAGAAATAAGGGTATGCAGACTTTTGAATAGGAGTCAGTTAATTTTTTTCTTTGTTGCCATGTTTTGTTTTATGATTGTGCCATTCTGTTATGACCTACAGTTGAATGTGAATCCCATAAGAAATAAAAGATGTTTTGCCTGCTCATTCATGTTTTCTTTACAAACGGTACATACAGCTCTAGAAAAAATTGAGACCACTGCAAAATTATCAGTTTCTCTGGTTTTACTATTCATAGGTATGTGTTTGAGTAAAATGAACAGTTTTATTCTATAAACTACTGAAAACATTACTTCCAAATTCCAAATAAAAATATTGTCATTTAGAATATTTATTTGTAGAAAATAACAACTAGTCAACATAACCAAAAAAAGATGCATTGTTTCAGGCCTCAAATAATGGAAAGAAAACAAATTCATATTAATTTTTCAACAACAAAATACGAATGTTTTAACTTAGGAAGAGTTCAGAAATCAATATTTGGTGGAATAAATTAGCATAGCCAGTTCAGCTAGGAAACCAGAGTGGTAATTGGTCAGCAACGCATCAGCTGATGCAGGATTGCTCTTATCACATGTCAGATTGCAACCTGTCTATATAACCATCAGGTTACTGACTCAGTCGATTATTGAGCTTGTACTAGCATGTGGGTGCACGCCCACCCACCACCCCTGCCTTCACCTGTTCGATTCTGTGTTCCTTGTCTGGTCATGCTCTGACCTGGACTAAGTTTAATAGACTCTGGACTCAGCCTAGATTTAATTATTATAACTTGTACTCTTAACATTCACCCGGCACAGCCAGAAGAGGTCTGGTCACCCCTCTGAGCCTGGATCCTCTCTAGGTTTCTTCCTAAACTTCAGCCCTCTTACGGAGTTTTTCCTAGCCACTGTAATTCAACATTGTTGTTGTTTGCTGCTTGGGGTTTCAGGCTGGGTGTTTTGTAAAAGCACTTTGTGACAACTGCTGATGTAAAAAAGGGCTTTACAAATAAATTAGATAGATTGATTGTTCCTTGTGGGGGGGATCGGTACTGCGTACCTTGCTCATTGCCATGGGAATTGCATAAATATTAACAAGGTATGTTATTGTGGTAGCATCGTATACACGATCATATGATGGCAATGAGTTACCCTAAAGGAGCATAACCTAATGCCAAGACCTGCATGTACAGGGCTGTACATAAGTTCTCTAATAAATAGTTAAACTCATACGTGGTGTTTTCTGTCTGAACCCTGATTTTTAATCACAGCTTTCATGCGTCTTGGCATGCTCTCCACCAGTCTGTCACATTGCTGTTGGGTGACTTTATGCCACTCCTGGCACAAAAATTCAAGTAGCTCGGCTTTGTTTGATGGCTTGTGACCATCCATGTTCCTCTTGATCAAATTCCAGAGGTTTTCAATGGGGTTCAGGTCTGGAGATTGGGCTGGCCATGACAGGGTCTTGATCTAGTGGTCCTCCATCCACACCTTGATTGACCTGGCTGTGTGGCATGGAGCATTGTCCTGCTGGAAAAACCAATTCTCAGAGTTGGGGAACATTGTCAGAGCAGAAGGAAGCAGGTGTTCTTCCAGGATAACCTTGTACTTGGCTTGATTCATGCATCCTTCACAAAGACAAATCTGCCCGATTCCAGCCTTGCTGAAGCATCCCCAGATCATCACCAATCCTCCACCAAATTTCACAGTGGGTGCGAGACACTGTGGCTTGTAGGCCTCTCCAGGTCTCTGTCTAACCATTAGACGACCAGGTGTTGGGCAAAGCTGAAAATGTGACTCGTCAGAGAAGATGACCTTACTCCAGAGCTGTACATTACCAATTCTCCAAGGCTTTGCAAACTTTTGAGCACAACTGTATAGTGAACAATATAGGGCCCAAAATCGAACCCTGTGGAAATCCATTGTGGACTATAAGAAATTAAGATTTAATTCCATCAGCTACAATAGCCTGCTGTTCTGTCACTAAGGTAGTTTTGAAACCAGAGGCAAGTGTCTTTGGCCAGGGCTAATGCAAACAGCTTTTTCAATTAGATTGAGTGATGTACTGTAACAAACAGAGCAACACAGCTTAATTTCTCATCTAAGGCCTTGACACTATCATTTACAATTAAAGCTGCAAGCAGCATTTAGCAGGTTTCAGCATTGAAGCTACTACTAGCCAGATTGCACATTTTCTTCAATTTAAATAATAATAATACATTGAACATATAGCGCTCTTCTGGGACCCAAAGACGCTTTACATCAGGTACAAAACAAATAACATCCGAGGAGAGCGATTAGACAATACACAGATAAATTTGAAGAAAAGGACTCGGACATGACACTGGACGAAAGGAAAGGGCAGGGACTAGGGGAGGCTTGTTTGAAAAGATGAGGCTTGAGGCGGTGGATGACGATGGTAACAGATTCAGACGCACGAATTGATTGTGGAACAGTGTTCCAAAGCCTTGGAGCAGCCCTAGAGAAAGCCCTGTCTCCAAAGCTCCATGACCAGCTGTAGCAGAGCGGAGTAACCGAGATGGTGGGTAATGAGGTAGGGTGGGGCAAGCTGATGAAGGACTTTATAGATGAGCAGAAGAATTTTATAATCAATGCACTTGGGGACGGGGAGCCAGTGGAATCCCCGGAGAATAGGGGTGATGTGCTGCCAGGACTTGGTGTGGGTGAGAAGTCTGCCTGCTGAGTTTTGGACCATTTGTAACTTATGAAGAGATGAAGAGTGGATGCCAGAAAGAAGAGAGTTGCAGTAGTCTAGGCAGGAGGAGATGAATGCATGTATTAAGGTTTCAGCGGTGGTCCAGGAGAGGGAGGCCTTTAGCTTGGCAATATTGCAGAAGTGAAAAATGAGGATTTGACTGTCTGTTTTATGTGTTGTTCAAAGCTGAGGGATGAGTCCAGGATGACGCCTAGGTTGCGTGCATGGGGAGAAGGAGAGACAACAGTGTCGTCAATCGTGAGAGTTAAGGTGCCAGTTTTGATGAGCTTAGATTTAGTGCCTATGAGTAGTAGTTCCGTTTTATCACTGTTGAGCTTGAGGACGTTTTGTTACATCCATGATTTTATTGTTGACAGGCAGGATTCAACGTGGAGCAAAGGTGGGTTGTTGAGAGATTTGGTGCTAAGGTAAATAGCAGTGGAAGTCAAGTTTGAAGTGACGGAGGATCTGACCAAGGGGGAGGATGTAGATGATGAAGAGCAATGGGCCAAGAACAGAGCCCTGAGGGACACCCTATGTGACTGCAGCTGAATCCGAATTATGGCCATTGAGGGAGATTTCATGGGTACGGTTGGTGAGGAATGAGTGTAGCCAGGAGAGTGTGATTCCCTCAACACCCAGAGCCTCGAGCCTGGTGTGGAGGATCTGATGACTAACTGTGTCAAACGCAGCACTCAGGTCGAGGAGGATAAGGATGTTGAGGGCACCAGCATCAGCAGAGATGAGGAGTTCACAGACAACCTTGAGGAGGACAGGTTTGGTACTGTGGAGTGGTTGGAACCCAGATTGAAGAGGCTTAAATAAACTGTTATTGAGGAGGTGACAATACAGTTGGGAGGCAACAGTTCTTTCGAGGGATTTTGTAAGGAAGGGCAGGTTGGAGATGGGGTGCAAGTTATGAAAATTGGTGGGGTCCAGACCAGATTTCTTCAAGATGGGTGTGACTGCAGCAGTTTTGTAGTTTGAGGGGACAGTGCCGTGGGAGAGAGAGAGATTGATTATTTGAGTGATGTATGGACAGAGGGCAGGAAGGCAAGCCTTGATGAGAGTCACAGGAAGGAGATCCAAGGAGCAGGTAGTCGTTTTTGATGATAACCAGGGTAAAAGTATGTAGGTGGGTTTGTAACAGGGGGTGGAGAGGGGAGGTAGTTAACTGTGGAAGAAGGAGCTGAGGGAGAAGTATTAGCCAAGGATGAATTAATGTGTGATCTTGTCCTTGAAAAACTGACGAAAAGAATTTGCAAGCAGAGAAGAGGATGTGGAGGCCTCACTGCAGGGTTGGAGAAGTTTGTTGACTGTGGAACACAGAGTTCAGGAGTTTGTGTTGGAGGTTGTGATGGTGAAAAAGGTGAAAGAGGTCCTGGCAACATGGAGGGCATCTCTATAAAGGGACCGGTGAAGCTTATAGGCTTCAGCATGGACAGTTAAACCAGTTCTAGTCCGGCGCTCAAGACCCACCTGCTCATGGCCCGGAGCTCAGGTGTAAACCAGGGTGAGGATGTAAAGGAAACATGTTTTGTTTGGAGTGGGGCCATGTAGTTGAGGGAGACAGACAGTGTAGTGTTAAACTGGTTAACTAGATCTTCAGGCATATTGGAGACATGGTTCAGGGGAAGGACAAAGCAGATTGCATCAGAGGTTCAGGGGGTCGACAGCTTTTAAATTGCGAAAAGAGATGAGACGTTTCTCAGTATTGTGGGGTATGTTTGAGGAAAAAGAGAAATTCAGGATCTTTTGGTCAGACAGCGGGAACAGTGAAGTGGAGATGTGGGTGATGTTGAGGCCGACAGAGCAGACAAGGTCAAGAATGTGGCTCTTTATATGGGTGAGGAAATGAACATGTTGGGTGGTATTAAAGCAGTCCAGGACAGCAGTGAAATCAGAGGTAGGTTTGGAGAGTCGACGTGGATATTCATGTCACTGAGTTGCAGAAGGCGGGAGAAAGTGACAGTGCAATGGTGAGAAGTTCAGCTAGCTCAGAGAGAAATGATTCATTAGTATTAAGAGGATGGTAGAGTAGAAGTGTGGTGTGGGAATGGGATGATAAGCAATGTATTCAAATGAGAGGAATGAGGGAAGAGAGTTTGGTTATTTTATAATTGAATTTGTGCAAAACAGTGAAGAACTTTATGACTGTATGCTTGTTATGTTTAGATTACGACAGAACATCCATTTATCCGCAGGAAGTCACGTTCAGTCAAAGCACGACAGTAATCAGCCAATGGGCTTCCATAGTAGTATGGGCTTCCATAGTAGGCTATGTCAAATTTCCTTTTCCATCCAGAACTGGCTTGGTTGATGTTTGATTCCTAGTGCTATATTTATGCCCGATAGCAACTAGCAGTGGAAAAGGATTGTCAGACATGACTTTGCTTAGCCAAATCAAAAATCGTTAGATTTATTCTATTCAACCATTAAAATGTTAGACCTTGCATCTAACAAAACAATTTCCAAATAAACAAATTAAAAACAAGTCCTGTGAATGGAAGATGTGAAACATAACAGATGCCAATGCCAACTATGCCAACCATGCTAACAGGAAAAACCTGATTTTTCATGTAACACCTTATAAGTACAAATTTCATTCGCTTTGAACTCTCAGTTCAGCTCTTTCCAATCATAATCAATTATCATATCATACATTCCCCCCCTGCTTTCACCTTATTAAGTCAATGGAACGTGACACCATGAGTGTCACAGAACAATGACAAATACAGCCACAGGAGGTGCCATCCTGAAATCAGATTGGACAGAAAGAAACAGAATGTTTTCCGGCTAGGCAAGATGGATTCTGAGGAAGCCGTGAATGGGTACAGACAAAGTTGGATCAAAGGAAAGTCAAGATGGCTGAGCGAGGACAACAGTCGTAAGGTGGGAAAGGAGACAAAGGAGACAATCAAAATGGATGAAGACGCATTTTGTTTGTCCACCTGGCTGAACAACAGCAGTCACAAATGGAGTCCCTTTCATGGGACGCCGGAATCAAGAACGATACAAGGAACTGACATGAGCTTTCATAATCATTGATTAAGAGCCCTTAAATGTTTATTTCCAAAAATGTATTGTACCTAAACATTCAGGAAAGCTGGAGCTTTCCTCGTTAATGGCCAGGCTTATCTGATTGAATATTGCATGTAGTTTGAAAAGCACTTTGATGGTAAATAGCATGTTTTAATAGGCTTTCAAGAAATAGCTTGTTTTGTTTTGTCATGCTTGAACATGTTTTCATAGACATTCAATAAATGGCCTGTTTTGTTGTGCTTTGTCATGTTTGATGGGTTGATAATGTTTTATTTTGTTAAAGGCCTCCACTAAGGGGGGGGTTCACGACAATGTGATTAGGCCTTTACCAGGCCCACCGCATGGTAATTTGCTGCCGCGTGCTGAGCTGTTAGCTAGTACACGTGGGGGAAGCTAAACCAAGCGATAAATAGAAAATGATTGTCTAATCTGGTAAAATATAATCTCATGGTTTTCTTACAAAAGGATAAGTTGTAGAATGAAGAATCCAAATGGTAGTTTTTCTTAATTCCTTCGCACATTAAGAAACCACGCTGTGTCCCATGAGTACTGAATTTGAATCCAATATAGTCATAGCCTTTAAACAGGGTAAAACAGCCAAAGCGAGTTTTTTCCCCACAATAAAATTAGAGATATCTTAGATGTTAAATTGAGTTTGGTTAAATAATGTAGTTTTTCTTTGTTAGTTTACCAATGATAACTGAGATAATACGTGTTTTAAAAACCAACGCCTGATACTCGTTTATTGAGTTTATATTCTAAAATGGTAAATTGACAAATGAACAATTTGGTCAACATTACCATTCTTAATTTTCACCCTAATGTTGAGTTGTTGTGTAGATATGACAAGCACATTTTTATAAACTGCAACAATATCAGATGGGTAGAACATAAATGGGTAGAACCTTCAGTTAATGAAGGATATCGGCTAAGTTGAAAGAATAACATATCTTGCTATAGACAGTCTGAGGACAATGTCAGATTTTTAATGTGTGGAAAATTAAATTTCATATACCTACATTAAACAATGCATTTAGCCTTTATTTCTGGCTCACCATAAGTGATTAAAGCCAAGGGCTCCGGGAAGGGGGGGAGAACCCCTGGGATGGCCCCTACCATTGTTTCTCATTAAATCAGGGTAGCCTATTACTAAGGGTTAAATTTGAGTGTTCAGACTGGTCTCACCGGTGGTAATTTCCTCAACATGAGCATATTCAGTTTTGGGATGATCAAACATTAAGTGGAAGCTAAATATATTTTCCTCTCAATAGCTTTAATGTTGAAGTTAACGGTTTTGAAGTGAGGGTAGAGACCTAAAGCCATCCCCCATTGTTGATGATAGAACAATGCCAACAGAATGACAGACGTATTCAAGATATGCATAAAAGTTGTGATTTAGGGTTTGGATGACCGCTTCTATTTGTGATAAACATGAGACAAAAATTTGAGAATATCCCTAAAATTGAGGGTTATCAAGGGTAATATGTTTGTCATGAGGTAGTTTGGCTATTGACCTGTGAAAATGCTAACTTTGGGTGCTGTGGCTAATACATTCGCCCTGGTGGTTGTAGCAGGTAAACCATTGCAACTTGTTGAGTTTTTCTCCCTTACAATTTAGTTGAGTAGCTTATCTTCTAGAGGCCCCTCCAATCATTTAGTTAGATACGTGCCAAGAAACTTAGAGATTATAAATGCATGATAGCCAGTTTCGCAGACCTGTGGGAATGTACTGAGGTAAAGTCAAATTTGAGTGCTGTTTATATACTTTATAATTCCTTCGCACAAGCCGTGTTGCACATTGATGTCTTTGATTATGTTTGTGAATGTTTGTTTTTAACATTTTCACTTTGTTTTTTGATGTATATACAGTATGCAACTCATTATCGTATGGATTCTAGAACCATCCCTACCACCAATTTTTCACGTCCGTCCTGAAATGATGGCCAGTACGGGTTCAGGATGGTGCCTCCTGTGGCCGTATTCTCAGTGATTCTGCTTTCACTCTTTCATTGACTTAATGAAGTGAAAGCAGGGGGGAATGTATGATATGGTAATTGATTATGATTGGAAAGAGCTGAATTGAGGGTTCAAAGCGAATCAAATTGGTACTGAAAGAGTTACATGAAAAACTGGGTTTTTCCTGTTTGCATAGTTATAACGGAGTGTCGGCATCCTCTTAAAACTAATGAATAATTTCTCTCTGAGCTAGCTGAACTACTCACCATTGCAGTATAACTTTCTCCCCGCCTTCTGCTGCTCGGTTACATGAATATCCATGTCGACTGTTTTACATCTTCCATTTACAGGATTTGTTTTTAATTTGTTTATTTGGAAATTGTTTGTTTGATGTAAGGTCTAACATGTTAATGATTGAATCGAATAAATCTAACCATTTTTGATTTGGCTAAGCAAAGTCATGTCTGACAGGCTTATTCCACTGCAAGTTGCTATCGGGCATAAATATAGCACAAGGAATCAAACATCAACAAAGCCAGTTCTGTATGCAAAAGACAATTAGACATAGACTATTATGGAAACTTGACGTAGTAGGGTGTAAGCTTCACTCTTATGATGGAACTTCTGACATCCACAAGTTTTCAGGACTGATCTATTGTCTTCATTGTTGGTAGTTGACAGAACAATACCCAGTGGATGATAGTCTGATGGACTGTTGAACCACACTAATCGTTGTTTTGCAACCACACTGGACCAATCTATTCCAAGTCTTCCTGACCACTCACATGGCAGAATGATGCCAGGGTCAGATCACTTGGTTTCACGCTCCATTTCTAGGTGAATCATCAACAGCGAGATGAGAGCAGAATCCAACTGAGTCCTGAAGGGCTCCACATACTACAGGTCAGATTACCACGGGCCAGTGGACTGTAAAGAAAACACTGTGGTGTTAATCTTGAATTAGTGAAGTTTTGGAAACTCACTATTCCACTACACACCTTCACAGACTTGTTAGGACAACCAGGCAATTTGCTGGGTCCACATCACACTGACTGTAATAACTGATACATCACTGATACAATACAGAGAAGACTAAAGACAAAAACTACAGGACACTTGATTGGAAACTAGCTTCATTCCTTATGATCAATGATTTTTGTGGGAAACTGTATGATGAAAATCCCAATATTGGACTATGATGTTTTTTGTGATGATGCTTAATGATTGACATTATGATGGCTATCCTGGTATGTTTGAATAGTGAATCATACCCTATTAAAGGTATAATCTTTCCCTGTTTAAAGATAGAATTTTTCACAGGTACAACAGGATAGGCCTGAGTCTTTTGTATGATATTTTAACATGAATCATGATACGGATGTGTTTTGATTGTTCAATGGACTTTGGGGGAATGTTTAATCATGATTTTATGTTGGGTCTGATTTTCTGCTGAACACCGTTAACACTGATTGTTTCACTGAGTAGCTTGTTGATGTTAATATGTTTCTCGACCCTTATAATCTGAGGTATGGGGAGGGATTGATGACTGTCATACATTGAGTTATGTGTCAGAGTGGGTTGTGTCAATTGTCTTGTTTACATTCATTTTCATTTGAGGAACAATAAGACCTCATTGGTCAGATACTCCTTTTTGTTGTTTTGTCTTAATCATTTGTACCGTAAGTGTATGGGCCTTTTCTTTTCATTAGGAATTTAATTGTACTTTTAATGTCTTATCAAACATGTAATGTTTTTGTTTACATGTATGATGGAGGGAGTGTAGAATTGTATGAATGTATGCTTGTTATGTTTAGATTACAACAGAACATTCGTTTATCCGTACACAGGATGTCACGTTCAGCCAAAGCGCAAAAGTAATCAGCCATTGGGCTTACAGGACTGTATTGTGTATTCTGGATTGCAATGTCTATAAAGTAGAGGACGACCGGAAGTTTCTTTGAGATCGAGTTTGTAAGATCAAGTTGGTAAGATTGAGCCTGTAACATCATGAACAATAGACCATCAAATGCTGCAATAAATAATTGAATGACTTTCTCTTGATGACTGGGTACGCGATCATTATTTCAACACTATACGAACGGCTGAATTTCTTACAACAGCAAGGCCACCACCACGGCCAGTGAGGCAGGGGTGGCACAGGTAGCTATAACCAGGGGAAGTAGCTAGATTCAGAGAGAGAATATTGTTGGTTGTTGCCAGGTTTCTGTTAGGAAATGGAAGTCCAAGTGATTGTCCAATATGAGTTCATGATACAGGGGAGCTTTGTTGTTCATAGAACGGATGTTTAAGAGAGCAAGGTTGGTAGAACGACATGGTGAACTGAGGTTAAGGAAAGTGGTAGTTTTGGAGAGGGCAAAGGCAGCTGAGATTGACAGGTCGAGATGATGGATACGGATGGGGCCAGGAGTAAGACCAGAGAGATATAATGTTGTTGCTTAGTGTTAGCATTGACAAACCATTTGCGACGACAGCCCCGATGAATATAAGAGCATCGGCGTAGGATGCCCAGTTAGCGGGCACGGATTGTTACCTCCGGAGGAAGACGATAGTTGTTATTAATGGTTTCCAGAGTGAAGGGGGAGTAGTAGTTGTTAAAAGTAAAGGCTGCAGGAGAAAACCATTGTAATCCAGGGCTGAGTGAAGACAGGAGAAGCAGGGGGAGCAATGTGGCAGATACATGGCAACGAGATTATTAGTAGCCAATATATCAGCAAAACCAGGCCATGACAAACCAACCCAGCCTACACCAACTAGCACCAGAGCCAGCTGTCCAAACACTGTGAAGACACCCTCGCCAGCACAGCAAAAACAATGAGAGAGTGAAAGTACTACAAGTACTAGAGCTAATACAAGTACTAGAGGTAGTACTAGAGCCAGGGAGAGAATACCTTCAGGGGAGAGGCTGTGGAGCTAGTCAGTAATCAGGAGGTGAATTTGGAGAGGTGGGCTTTTCAACGTGGTGGAGAAGGAGAGAAGTCCAATGGTGAAAATCCAGAGGGAGTTGGAGAATAAATCAGTGGATGTATTTCAGTCAGTTGATGGTAATCCAGTGAGGGATGAAGCATAAATCTGCAGATATAGTTCCAGCATTTCCAGAGGTTAGCAAGCGTGTTGGGGTCTAACTACAGATGTAACACTGCTAGCTAGCTCGGAATCCCAGCAACGCAGTTCGCAATCGCAGAAATAGGCACCACACAGAGACACGCGTTACTGAATACAACGTAAACAGTGACTCTGGTGCATTGTCCGGCTCTGCACTAACAAGCCAAGGAGTAGAAAAACACAAAACAGAAAAGGTTGATGAGAAAAGCAGACCAGACGAAAACAAACAAGGCACAGTTCCAGGGAGAAGCAACAATCCAATGCGACACCAGCAGGTACTCTCGCAAGGACGAAGGATCACATGACATTGGATGACTGTGACCTGGTGATGGGAAAGAGTGGAGAGAGCGTGTGCCACTAAAGTTCAAATGCCTGATAGGTTGTATAGGCCTGGTTATCTGTTTGTGTTAAGGATTAATGAGCGTTTAAAGTGATTTTCTGGAATGGCGCCCACAAATGGCCTTGTCATACCAATGATGCATACCAAATTTGGTGAAAATCAGACAAACAGTTGTGGAGATATGCTGTCACTTCCTGTGAAATTGTAGGACTCAGGAAGTTGTTGACATATCTGCTGTGTTTTAAAATATATATTTTTTTAATAGTATTTGATGGGCAGTATCCACGGATGCTATTTCTGAACTTCCTAGGAAATGGGATGAACGGCTTAGGACTACTTCTTAAAGGTAGGTTTTTCAGAAAATTCAAAATAGTGAAAAATGTAGTCAGGCGGAAATGAAAACGGCCTTTTGTAAAGTTGTACAGCACCTGTTTCCACAACATATTATATCAGTTTTATGTCTGTATGACAGTTGGGGTAAAAGTTATGAGCATTTGAAAATCTAATCTTTGGCTGGTAAGTGGCGCTAGAAGCATTGGCCTATGGACTGGGCGAAGCAGTCCAGAGTCACCATGGCAACTTGATCTGATCATGTTAAACACATAGCTGTAAGCACTTATAGGAAGTTTTATGTCAGTTGACCAGATTGGGTGTGTGATATTCACATCTTTCATGAGCGGACTTGAGAAATACACTGACTGGCCCAAAAAAAAGTTGCACACACTAATAATTCGTTGGACCGCCTTTAGCTTTGATTACTGCGGGCATTCGCAGTGGCATTTTTTCAACAACCTTATGCAACGTCACATTTATTTCCGTCCAGAGTTGCATACATTTTTGAAAAGGAAAGTTTTGAGTGAGGAACAGAACCATTCAATTCGCAGTGGTCTCTTAATTTTAACCCTTCTCTTCCTCACTCAAAACCTTCCTTTCCTACATTTTTGGAAAGGAAAGAAAAAGGGGCAGTGGTCTCTTAATATTATCTGGAGCTGTATAATAAGTAGGCCAAAAGCCTTAAAGTTTTTAAAGTTTAGGTTGACCATGCCAATTCAATGAAGGCATTTATATAGCCTATTTTCATGGGGTTGAGTTTTTAGTTTTTCTCCCCTGCTTAGTTTTTCTCCCGTTTTAGAATGTGGTTGAATTTGGATGATGGACAATTAAAAGCAATTCATGCATGTTCCAAAATGAAATTAGACCAATAGAGAAACTAATTTTTGAGCGGACTTGAGAAATTGACTGTTGCAAGGTAGGGTCAACTTCAAAGTGAGGTGAAGTAGCAGTATTAGGCACTCTAGAGTCAAATCCACTGGGCCAGGGTTTGCTTTTGAGACTGTCTTTTCTGGCTTGATATAAACAAAGGAACAAATACTGTATGTCTGATTATATTGCTTGTTTTAATCCCAGATGAAGTAAAGCACAAGGTGCCAAAGATAATGGGTCTTTGTTTTCTTTCAGAAACACCATGTCATAATGGAATAGCTGCGTTGTTTGCACACTAGAACTACCTAAGCAGTCATTTTGACCGTAGGTAATAACTTTGTGGAAATGAAACCCATGTACGTACAGGATGCTGACTTTTCATAAATATGTGTATGTTTTATTCTAAACTTGTTGTTTCATTAAAATTGATATGGAACAATTTTTCATGAATACTCATATATTTCAAGGTTGTAATCACACCAAACGGCCACCAGATGGCAGCAGTGGACTGGTAGCGCAGTTTGTATTCACTTCTTGATATAAAATCAGCAAGAGACCAAAGTATGTCAACAGAACAACATTTTTACATCATTATTATAATGCAAACGACGTAATACGATGCTAACTATCATAAATAGCAAACTACTTACTTGTTATCCAGATGGGTCACGTAGCACAAAAACCCATACCCTTACGTCATTCCCAAAAAACACACACCATTCCCATAACTGTAAACACTATTCACCTGTTTCCACATGATTCAATGTTCAAAACTCTTTCTTCAAAACCTTACACAAAAGTGGATAAATAAAAAGTCATTGCACTGACTATTCAGACGTCAAGTGTGAGATGAACAACAGCTCCCTCACCAGGTTGTAGTTCTTGAGCTGCCGCACCTACCAAATCCAATGGTGGTGCACTTCTACACTGACATCACATCTACACCCTATCCTCACCACCTCCATCACCATCTGGTACGCTGCTGCTGCCACTGCCAAGGATAAGGGCATACTACAGTGTATCATTTGCTTTGCTGAGAAAGTGATTGGCTGCAACTTGCCATCCCTTGAAGACCTGCACACCTCCGGGGCCCAGAGGTGGGCAAAAAAGATTGTGGCTTACCCCTCCCACCCTGGGCATAAACTCTTTGAACCACTGCCCACCGGCAGGAGGCTGAGGTCCATCAAGACCAAAGTACATTTTCTTCCTGACTGCAGCTGGCCTCATCAACAAGACCCTTGTCCCTCACTGACACAGACTGTAATCCTGAACCCACTGACACCAAACAATCATATTTAATCTCATTCTTATTCTGTAAACACTTTTTCATATCTTCTATTATTAATGTGTCACTTAATTGTACTGTATTTGGAACTTGCATTTGCCTGTTATTGTCCGTGCACTATTGGTTTATTGTTATGCATCATCAGACTAAAGCAAGTTCCTTGTTTGTGAAAACCTACTTGGTAATAAATCTGTTTCTGATTCTTTGTACTATTGTGCTTGAAGTGATATTGAAGTGATATAAGTGATATGTCCAACACGTGCACATTTTGTGTAATTACAATATGATACACACTTTGAAATACAGTTGGTGACTATAGGTCAAAGGTGTTCAAAGATATGGTGATTACAAAATCTCAAGTTTAATGATGCACTGTAGCACCCCCAAAAAAATCTTGGGGAAGTGTTTTGGTGGTCATAAGTCATTAAACTAAAACAAGTATCATGTTACTGCCCCATATGCCCCATCACTTTCTACAAGGCTGCTGGTGACAACTTGTCCGTCGGCTTAATGTCACAGACACATAATTGGTAAGCCATTAGAGGTGTAGGCATATCACTGTGTATGAGGTGATCTTAAGGACACAGAAAATGGTCTAAAGGCTTTATAGGCCTTTTAGCCCCTTTAAGGCCTTAAATGGCTTGTAGGTCTCATAGGCCTTCTAGGTCATTTAAGCCTTGTAAGCCTTATAGGTGTTTTTGGCCTTCTAGTCCATTTACATACCAATGTGAACATACAACGCATGATGCTTAAATTGATTGGCATATGGTGGCCACTATATTATGAAATTCCAACTTTTTTATGATTGTATATATGCATAGCCAAAAGGTGCTTCTGTTCAAGTTTTCTCAAAATCCGACCAATGGCCTAGGACTGATTTGTTTTAGTTTCGATGTAATATATTCAAAGTTCACAGAAATGAAGAACTCATTGATGCGAGACGCAATTTTGTTTGGCTCAACAAGCAGCACCATTTGAGATGAGTTTGGTGAGTTCAGGTCTATGGGGCACAGAGAAATCGCTATTTGAAAATCTCAAGTTTGACCATACACTGTAGCGCCCCCCAATTACCAGTTGGCACCACATTCTGCAGGTGTCGTTATCTTGTCATACCAATGATGCGTACCAAATATGGTGAGAATCGGACATACGTTTGTGGAGATATACTTTCACTTCCTGTGAAACTGTATGACGCAGAAAGTTGTTGACATAAGACATCTGCTGTGTTGGTAATATCCAATTTTCTTTTAGTAATTTTTGATGGGGAGCATCAACAAGTGCTATATGTGATGTTTCGTGGAATTCGGATTAACGGCCTAGGACTGGTTCGTTTGAGTTTTTTAAACTATTCAAAATACAGGGAAACGAAGATGATGCAGCTCATAGGTGCAAGAGGCAATTTTGTTTGGCTCAACACAAAGCACAATTTCAGATTGGTTTCGTGACTTCAGCTCTAAGGAGCACGGAGAAATCGCTATTTGAAAATCTCAACTTTGACATTGCACTGTAGCGCCCCCCAATAGCCGATCTTGTCTATATATTTAATGGCCGTTGGCCTATAGGAGCTTATACTGATAAAGTTTGATGGCAATCAAACATTTTTAAAGCCTTTGATTCATAGCTTGAATTTCCTTGGCCTGTGGCGGTCACATGGTTTGCACTAGCAACTTCCTATTTACTGCAATACAACAACCTGATATAGTCATGCAACAGACCAAGTTTACTTGAAATATCTGTTTGCATTCAACCGTAATGAGCCTACAAAGTGACTTTCTGGTATAGCGCCCCCACATGGCCGATTGGTGCCAAACATTGCATGCCTCCTCTAATCCTCCTTCCAACCACGGATACCAAATTTGGTGACTATACGACAAACGGTTGCTGAGATACACCCTCACGTTCTGTTTGACGGTCTCATTGCCATATTCGATTGGTTGTAACGGACAAACGGTCTCGCATATCAAAAATCCATCAAAAAACTTTTTTTTAGGATTGGTCTGAAGATCATCTGTGCCATTTTTCAGGAAGATTGCTCAAAATTTGTGGCCTGTGAAAAATTTCTAAGCATTTTCAGAATATTCAAAATGGCGAAAAATCCAATAGGGCAGAAATGAAAATGGCCTCTTGCAAAGTTGTTCAGCACCTGCCCATGCATCATATGATACCAGATTTATGTCTCTAAGGCAATCAGAGCCCGAGTTATGAGCATTTGAAAATCGCAACTTTGACCCGATAGTGGCGCCAGACGCATGGGCCTATGGACACCAAAATTTCTGTGCGTTAGTTTGGGATAGCCCTCTATCAGCGTGCAAAGTTACAAAAAAAGTTAGCCAGCAGAAGTAGGTGAACTTGAAAAAATGGCAGAATAATAATAATAATAATAAAAAAACTAACAATTACAATAGGGTTCCGCAGTTCGCTGGTTGGACCCCTAATAATGAACCAGAACAATCACAATAGGGTTTCACTAGTGAACATCTGAAACCCTAATAATAATGAACCAGAACAAACACAATAGGGTTTCACCAGTGAACTGCTGAAACCCTAATAATGAACCGTAACAAACACAATAGGGTTTCACCAGTGAACTGCTGAAACCCTAATAATAATAATATTGAACCCAAACAAACACAATAGGGTTTCACCAGTGAACTGCTGAAACCCTAATAATAATAATGAACCCAAACAAACACAACAGGGTTTCACCAGTGAACTGCTGAAACCCTAATATTGAACCCGAACACACACAATAGGGTTTCACCAGAGAACTGCTGAAACCCTAATAATGAACCCGAACAAACACAATAGGATTTCACCAGTGAACTGCTGAAACCCCACAAATGAACCAGAACAAACACAATAGGGTTTCACCAGTGAACTGCTGATACCCTAATAATAATAATAATAATAATGAACCGGAACAAACACAATAGGATTTCACCAGTGAACTGCTGAAACCCTAATAATAAATGATGAACCGGTACAAACACAATAGGGTTTCACCAGTGAACTGCTGAAACCCTAATAATAACGCTAACAAAAACAATAGGGTTTCACCAGTGAACTGCTGAAACCCTAATAAACCGGAACAAACACAATAGGGTTTCATCAGTGAACTGCTGAAACCATAAATAGAGAAGTACATTTCCTGATGAAAATGTGGTGTGCTTGCTAGCTGTTTAAAAAATAATTCATGTTCAAAATAGTGTTTACCACTTGAAAGGTTTGCATTCTGTATTTTTTAGGGTTCAAGAGAATCTGTTGGTGAGGGTAATTAGCATAAATTTGCACATATGACATAGTTAAAGTTCATAAAAGTGTTATCAATGACATGTCTCGTACCTGTAGCCCGAACGGTTCAAAATTTACAACCTAATAGTTAGTTTATGCTATTAACGCTAATTAGCATACGCAAAATTGATAACCGTTTCATAATTTGCAGTAGGGATAGTCAAACGTGTGAAACAAAGTTGGTTTCTTGTCTGTGACACGAACGGTTCAAAAGACACAGCCTAATGGCTAATTAATGCTAATTATGCTAAATAGCACATGAAACATCGATAAACGTTTTCTAATTTGAAGTAGGGATAGCCTAAACAGGTGTAACAAAGTTGGTTTCAGGTCTGTAGCTCGAACGGTTCAAAAGATACAGGCTAATACATAATTAACACTATTTAACATATGTAAACTCGATAAAAGTTGTGATATAAAGTTGGTATAGTGTATGCAGCTGAAACTGTTCAAAAGATACAGCCTAGTAGTGAATTAACACTAATTACGCTATTTAACATAAGTAAAATCAATAAACGTTTCTTAATTTGAAGTAGGGATAGCCAAAACTGGTGAAACAAAGACGGTTGTGTCTGTAGCTTGAATGGTTCAAAAATACAGCCTAGCAGTGAATTAACACTAATTACGCTAATTGATACACATAAATTCAATAAACATTTCCTAATTTGTAGTAGAGATGGCCTAAACTTGTGAAATAAAGTTGGTTTTGTGTCTGTTGCTCAAACGATTTGAAAGACAAAGCCTAAGTGCTAATTAATGCTAAATGTGCAAATTAACATATGTAAAATTGATAAACGTTTCCTAATTTGAAGAAGGGATAGCCTAAACTGGTGTAACAAAGTTGGTATTGTGTCTGTAGCTCGAATGGTTTAAAAGCTACAGCCTAATAGTTAATGAACGGTAATTACGTAAATTAGCATATGTAAAATTGATAAACGTTTCGTAATTTGAAAGTAGGGATAGCCTCAACCGGTGTAACAGTTGGTTTCGCGTCTGTAGATCGAACGGTTCAGAAGATATAGCCTAATAGTTAATTAACGGTAATTACGCTAACTAGCATTCATAAAAGCAATAAAGATTTCATTATATGAAATGGGGATAGTCTAAACTTTTGAATGAGAGACAGTTTTTTTTCTGTAGCTCGAATGTTTCAAAAGATACAGCCTAATAACAAATTAAAGACTGAACATCTTAGCGTTGGTTTGGACTTGATAGCTTAAAAAATGTAGGAGGAGTTGCGTCTAGAGTTTTTGACTAGGTTCTCATTGAAACACGTTAATTTATGCAATATTTGAATGTTTATAATTACAAAAGTAAACATAGTATCAAAAATCTGAATACAAGCAACTCAAGTTGGGCCAGACTGAACATCTTGGCATTGGTTTTAAAAAATGTAGGAGATGCGTCTAGAATTTTTGACGTTTTTACCATTCAAGTCTATGGACACTTTTTTCCCATTGAAATACATTGGTGGCTCATTTAAATATTGATATAGTTTAAAAAGTATAATAGCTATCAAAAAGATCTGCTCAAGCAACCCGAGTTCGAGCATTTGGGACGTTTTGGAGTTGGTTTCATGTTTATAGCTTTTACCGTTTAGGCTGTAGAGCTGGAGGAATAATAATAATAAGTATTGGAGAAACCTATAGTTGTGCTTTGCCTTTGGCAAGCACACCTAATAAGAAGAAGTATGGGAGAAACCTGCCATTTTGAAAGCTACACCCTGCTCCTTCCATGACTTTTCCTAAACAGGCGTATATTACATTGTTCCGTTGTCGGAATTCTAAACTGACGAACGTAAAACTATTTAGAGGCTATTTTTTTACCGTTTTCCGACTTAATCCGCCAACAGCCCACGCCACTTAGCGTTGGTACCCAAATGGTACCCAAATGGTACCCAGGGGCTAATCACCCCTCACTGAAAGCATGACGTCAGTGGATGAATGCGCGATACTCCCAGATGAATGAAAACGTTATTAGGCTATTACTGAAACATAATACAAATGATATAGGCTACTTATCACATAGGTTACCGTTTTTCAATAGGAGATTCAGCTTATTATGTAGGCTAATTCATCAAATGTAAATCGAAAATGTAAATCTACATTATTTTAGGAGGGAAAGGGAAACTAAATCGCACACACATCCTATCGTCCCTCTTAGAATTTTCTCTGCTTATTTTACTGAAGATTAATATTCTACAAATGTATTAGACTAAATTATTCACAAAACGAAATTCCAACGATATCTCGTCTTTTTCTAATAACGCCTCTCGATTTTTCAATAACTTATTCATGTCACCTATAGAAAGATCTTGTATGCCAATAATCAAGGAGACTATAGCTATGCATTTGCGGTGAAATCAATTCGATAGCCTCACTACAACCCGCGGGAGAGACCTGCAAAGACGCGCCGTTCATAGCCAATTCATTTCGAACCTCGTCTTTTTCTATGTATTCATTTTTTAGCAATTATTTTTGTATAATGAGACCTTCAATACAAGCACATTCTTGTATTTTTCAAATTCATTAACCATTTAAAACAAAATAATTCTGTAATTCATTATTTTTTAGACTATTCTACATAGTTTGATAACAACCCAGTAGATGAACTGATGCTCTGGCTGGATGGTGATGCTGTGGAGGAGAATGTCCATGCTAATAGGGATGATTCGTATGCTAATGACGCCAAACGGCGTTTGGCTCTGGAGGTTACTGGGGGTCAAAAAGGCCTGGCGGTCCTAGTGTTAAATATTAATATAGCTTTAAAAGTATAATAGCTATCAAAAAAAATTGCGCAAGCAACCCGATTTAGTGCATTTGGGACGTTTGGGAGTTGGTTTCGTGTTTATAGCTTTTACCATTTAGGCTGTAGAGCTGGAGGAATAATAATAAAGATAATAATAAGAAGTATGGGATAAACCTATAGTTGTGCTTTGCCTTCGGCAAGCACACCTAAAAAGAAGAAGAAGTATGTGAGAAACCTACAGTTGTGCTTTGCCTTCGGCAAGCACACCTAATGAATCGGAATAAACACAATGGGGTTTCACCAGTGAACTGCTGAAACCTTAATGAACCGGAAAAAACACAATAGGGTTTCACCAGTGAACTGCTGAAACCCTAATAATAATAATAACGCTAACAAAAACAATAGGTTTCACCAGTGAACTGCTGAAATCCTAATAATAACTCTAACAAAAACAAAAGGGTTTCACCAGTGAACTGCTAAAATCCTAATAACGCTAACAAAAACAATAAGGTTTCACAAGTGAATTGCTGAAACCCTAATAATAATAATAATGAATCGCGACAAACACAATAGGGTTTCACCAGTGAAATGCTGAAACCCTAATAATAATAAAACTAACAATTACAATAGGGTTCCGCAACTTCGCTGCTTGGACCCCTAATAAGTATAATTGCAAGCAACCATGGGACGGGGTCCTCCTGTGACATGGTCAGCATGGGGAAGCAGCCATACCAACATTGTAAGCATATGGCAGCAGAAATAATCCCATGGTAAGCACTTTAATATAATTTTTAGTCAGTTCAGCCATATTGTCTGCCATCTTGTAATATTTCTCTTAGCTTTTAACACCCTATAGGGTGACATCTGTTAGACATATGTACAGTATACCGCTGGCCAGGTCAAACAGAGTTATTGTTGTTGTACATTTTTAAAGGTTTCATGAAAAACTACAAAAAATTCAAGATGGCAGACATGATGGGTTCTTGATTCAATTTTGTACCTTCTGGGGAATGACACATGTACACAAAGAATCAGCATTCTAGGTCAATCTGGGTGGAAATGGCATCACTGTGGAAAAAATGCATTAAGGCGTGGCCAGTGGCGCCCTCTGTGGAGGAATTGGGACAGGTGTCTGTGAGGTAGTTATATGTGGTCCTCCTACCGGAGGACCCCTAAAAATGATACCGACAATTGCAATAGTGTTCCTCCTACCGGAGGACCCCTAATAATAATAATAATACTGACAATTTCAAAAGGGTTCCTCCTACCGGAGGACCACTAATAATAATAATATTAACAATTAAAATATGGTTCCTCCTACTGGAGGTTGTTAATAACCAGCGGTAACAAAAACAATAGTGTTTCATCAGCGAACTGCTGAAACACTAATAATAATGAACCAGATCAATCACAATAGGGTTTCACCAATGAACTGCTGAAACCCTATCCAGTGCAGTTGCTGTGATAATACTGTGCCAGGGCCTCAAAATACAATATTCTGATAAAAGGAATGTAACTGTTTATTTACTAATGCCTCCAGGATTTTAGCAAGGATGACAATTTAGAGATAGGGCGATTATTATGAAGGATACGTAGTGTCCCCATCCTCATGCAGTGGGAGCACATGAGCGGTTTTCCAGGTTTTAGGGATAACCCCCAAAATTAATGTTAAAATGAAATATGTGTTAGAGCTCCAGAGATAATTGGAGCAGCACTAACCAACAAGCCTGAATCTAGCATATCAGACCCTGTGGTTTTGTTAGTGTATATAACTAGCAATGAATATAGGACCTCTTTTTCAGTCAACAGACTCAGCGAAAAGCCTCTTAAACGTTTTCCTGCATAATTACTTGATTTTCATGTATTTCTCATTTATTTATTTATTACTCTGTCAATTGGGTTAGGTATACAGTTTTTTCAAAAAGATCAGCTGCTTCAATAGTGGCAATTAAAGGCATCAGCAATTGCATTTTGACTGGTAATAGGTACAGATTCCAACACTACCTGCAATAAAGCTTGTTCACAAAAGGGGCAACTACTGGCATAAAAACAAGCGAAAATGACCAGTAGAAATCTGCAGTTAATGCTTTAAGTTAATGTTTCAAATAATGTTTTTCTACAAAATTTTTCAGAATAACTGACATATTCAAAGTTTCTCACCAGTCCATCAATTACTTTGCATTGAATTGTAATCTCCTTATACTCGCTTTAGTCACTCGCAGTACAATGCTTCCAACCCTAAACCACCCCGGACTAGTTAGTAATACCCTGGTCTCTTTCGGTAAGGGAAGACAAGGAGGAGACAAATTGTGTTACTTTTTAAAGACAGGATTCTACACAGCACCCCTATAAATGTTCTAACATTTCTTTTTAGTGAGAAAAATGGTTTGGTCTTTTTTTGCTTGTATTGAAGTAACAATGTTGTACACTTTTGTTTTGTTTTTGGATGTGTAACTCAATGATTTTTTCTTTGAAGTGTGTTTGGAGACATCCTAGGGGGAGCAAAAAAGGGGAAAAATGTACAATGTCTTTAACAGGGTGCTTTCACCATTTTTAACATCAAATTCAATGCTTTTTATTATCTTTTTAAGACCTCAACGAAGACCCAAAAAGTGTCTAAACAATTTCTTTGATAACAGACAGTTCATTGAGTCCTTTGTGACTTTAGTATACGTTTTTGTAACGGTGTAACACAATATGTGTTGCGTTGCATTGCCATCAACGCCGCGTCAACCTGACATTTTACTTGCAACACAGAACACATTTTTTCTAAAGGGGAGAAGAGCAGATGAAGAAAGTTATTTTTCAATAAAGGGTAAGTAAAATATCTTTAAGTTTTTCACAACTATTAAATTGCTCCTTCACAGTAATCTCTTTATTAGGGGTGAATTGGGACACACGAAAACCTATACTTCTCCACTGAAAAGTCTTTTGCCATCCATCATCCAACTTTTACCATAGCAAGGTTGGTGTGTCAGCTGACCTGTTGCATCTTCCAAAAAAACATCAGTCCAGAAAATGGGCTGATGAAAGTAATGCCAGAAGCCCAAAGAGTTGAAACAAACATATGCTACAAATCTGTAATTTTTCCCTACATAATAGGCCAATATGAGTTACCATTATTTGTATGAGTTACCATTATTTTTATGGATTTTTTAGTCAATACAATACACTCACTCGGCATGACGCAACGCATATAGCAGCAGTCATTTATTTCAAAGTGGGCATTCCTAAAGGCTGATGGCAATGCTGAATGCTTGATGGCTGTAGTGCAGCTCCTACATAACCCGTTCAATATCCCCTCAACATTGTTTCGTAACACAACCCCAAACTCTCCTCAAGACATGTGGTGTAGCTCTCCTGCTCTCTTCTCAATGTCATAATCTAGGTTCATCAAATTGCACCTTGCCTCATACTCGTTTCCTGCGCCAACAACTCCTGAAATTTATCTTCCTCCAACCATTTTTCATTCAACTTGCATCTCCCCATCTTGGCTTATCCCTATCTAGCAACTACTGATAACATGCAACCAGACCTCAACGTCTGTAGCTAGCTAACGTAACGTAAAACGTATATTAATGGCGGTGTCTCTCATTGTCTAATATTAAGTTAATCAAACAAATACACACTAATTAGATGTTTTACCTACCATGCCACAGTGCGCGACAAGCCTTAAACGCACCATCTGCAAATTTAATACCTATAGCAAATGTACAGTAAATTTAAGACAATTTATGACTTTAATTTCTCTGATTTTATTTTAAGACCTTTTAAGACTTTTTAAGGAGCCACGGGAACCCTGTTTAAATATTATCTTACATTTATTGTGAATAATGCAATGTACATTGCTACAATGCAATGTAGTGAATGTAAATTTGCTGTCCCCTCAAAATAACACAACACACAGCCATTAATGTCTAAATCGCTGGCAACAAAAGTGAGTACTAAGTGAAAATGTCCAAATTGGGCCCAAAGTGTCAATATTTTGTGTGGCCACCATCATTTTCCAGCACTGCCTTAACCCTCTTGGGCATGGAGTTCACCAGAGCTTCACAGGTTGCCACAAGAGTCCTCTTCCACTCCTCCATGACGACATCACGGAGCTGGTGGATGTTAGAGACCTTGCGCTCCTCCATCTTCCGTTTGAGGATGCCCCACAGATGCTCAGTAGGGTTTATGTCTGGAGACATGCTTGGCCAGTCCATCACCTTTACCCTCAGGTTCTTTAGCAAGGCAGTGGTCGTCTTGGAGGTGTGTTTGGGGTCGTTATCATGTTGGAATACTGCCCTGCGGCCCAGTCTCCGAAGGGAGGGGATCATGCTCTGCTTCAGTATGTCGCAGTACATGTTGGCATTCATGGTTCCCTCAATGAACTGTAGCTCCCCAGTGCCGGCAGCACTCATGCAGCCCCAGACCTTGACACTCTCACCACCATGCTTGACTGTAGGCAAGACACATTTGTCTTTGTACTCTTCACCTGGTTGCCGCCACACACGCTTGACACCATCTGAACCAAATAAGTTTAACTTGGTCTTATCAGACCACAGGACATGGTTCCAGTAATCCATGTCCTTAGTCTGCTTGTCTTCAGCAAACTGTTTGCGGGCTTTCTTGTGCATCATCTTTAGAAGAGGCTTCCTTCTGGGACGACAGCCATGCAGAGCAATTTGATGCAGTGTGCGACGTATGGTCTGAGCACTGACAGGCTGACCCCCCACCCCTTCAACCACTGCAGCAATGCTGGCAGCATTCATACGTCTATTTCCCAAAGACAACCTCTGGATATGACGCTGAGCACGTGCACTCAACTTCTTTGGTCGACCATGGCGAGGCCAGTTCTTAGTGGAACCTGTCCTGTTAAACCGCTGTATGGTCTTGGCCATCGTGCTGCAGCTCAGTTTCAGGGTCTTGACAATCTTCTAATAGCCTAGGCCATCTTTATGTAGAGCAACAATTCTTTTTTTCAGATCCTCAGAGAGTTCTTTGCCACAAGGTGCCATGTTGAACTTCCAGTGACCAGTATGAGGGAGTGTGAGAGCGATAACACCAAATTTAACACACCTGCTCCCCATTCACACCTGAGACCTTGTAACACTAACGAGTCACATGACACCAGGGAGGGAAAATTTCTAATTGGGCCCAATTTGGATATTTTCACTTAGGGGTGTACTCACTTTTGTTGCCAGCGGTTGAGACATTAATGGCTGTGTGTTGAGTTATTTTGAGGGGACAGCAAATTTACACTGTTATACAAGCTGTACACCCAATATTTACATTGTAACAAAGTGTCATTTCTTCAGTGTTGTCACATGAAAAGATATAATCAAATATTTGCAAAAATGTGAGGGGAGTACTCACTTTTGTGAGATACTGTATATAGTCAGCAATGGTCGCTGATATCTAGCCAAAATACACCACTTGCCATAGATTTTTCTGGAATATTTGTCAACATATAATCAATCAATGTAGACTTTAAAGGCTCCTTTAAATGTGGCCAAGTTTGCTTGGTGATTAGCTGGGTTAAGTGTACACCCACACAAACCTCCTGAACAATATTTGCTTCCTGTGAATGCCAGTCTAGTTTAAAATCACCAATGATAATCACTTAATTTGATATAAATGTGCCCAATTGGTCCATTAGGTGATTTATCATATCTTTCTTTGCAGATGATGGGCAATATAATTTAACATTTATGGCTAGCAATTCAAATTCCTCATGAATACATTTAGACTTAAGAAGAGAGACAGAAAAGTGTTTTTTGGGAAAAATGGCCACACCTCCACCTTTTCCCAACCTATCCCCAACCTATCTGGCCTAAATAAATTGTACCCATCAAATGCAATTTCTGTTTATGTCATTTATATTCTTAGATTTCCAAGTTTCGGACAAAATAAATAGGCCTAAATCTGGATTAGGTTGAGACATCAAAATCTTTAAAAAAATCCAACTACTGCAATAAACTCTGTACATTTAGTTTTGAAATGTACAGAGGTTTTAATGAGGTTTTTGAATGTACAACGCCGTTTCCAAAAAAGTTGGGATGCTGAGTAAAATGTAAAGAAAAACAGAATGCAATGATATGCAAATCATTTAAACCTTATATTTAATTGAAAATAGTACAAAGACAACATATCAAATGTTGATACTGAGAATTATTATTGTTTCTTGAAAAATATATGCCCACTCTGAATTTGATGTCAGCAATATGTTTAAAAAAAGCTGGGATGGGGCAAAAAAGACTTGAGAAGTTGTGTAATGCTAAAAAAAACCTGGTGGAATATCTTCCAACTAATTAGGTGAATTGGCAACAGGTCAGTAACATGATTGGGTATAAAAAGAGCATCCCAGTTGACATCACTGCATGGGCTCAGGATCACTTCTGAAAACCATTGTCTGTGAACACAATACATCACTGTCTCCACAAATGCTAGTTAAAACTCTACCATGCAAAGAAGAAACCTTTCATAAAGAAAATCCAGAACCGCTGCCGCCCTCTCTGGGCTCAAGCTCATTTAAGATGGACTGAGGCGAAGTGGAAAACTGTCCTGTGGTCTGATGAATCAAAATTTGAAATTCTTTTTGGGAATCATGGATGCCTCCGGACTAAAGAGGAGACCATCCGGCTTCTTATCAGTGCACAATTCAAAAGCCAGCATCCGTGATGGTATGGGGATGCATTAGTGCACATGGCATGGGTGACTTGCACATCTGTGAAGGCACCATTAATGCTGAACAATATATACAGGTTTTGGAGCAACATATGCTGCCATTCAGACAACGTATTTTTCAGGTAAGGCATTGCTTATTTCAGCAAAACAATGCCAAACCACATTCTGCACATATTACAACAGCATGGCTCCATAGTAAAATGCTCCGGGTGCTAAACTGGCCTGCCTGCAGTCCAGACCTATCACCCATTCAAAGGAGAATTAAACTTTTGTGCAGCTGAAATCCTATATTAAGCAAGAATGGGCAAACATTTCACTGTCAAAACTACAGCAATTTTTTATTTTACAAAATGAGGTTACATCGTTAACAAAATCTGTCTCTTCAAGTAAGGCAGAGGTATAGCAATGGGACAGCACGTTAAAATCAGTGGTTACTTTAGCTGAGGTTGGTTTAGCCAGTCACTTCCTTAAGGCTGCCTTGTAGTGTTGAGATAAAATCCAGGCACCCACAAGATTTGGGTGGGTACCATCTGCCTTATATAATGAATGTTGCTTCTAGAAAATACCTAATGCTAGCACGCTATGCTGTGTTTTGGCTAGTGACGAGCGGCTTTTAGTTAGAAGAAAAAATACAGCAAAAGCTGCAGCAAAACTGCTGCGGCGACACCTGCGACAAAAAAAGACTGCAAAGGCTGGTAACCAGTATCACCAGCTAATCAGCCAGCCTAACCAGGGGTATTCTACTCCGGTCATGTAGGGCTTTAACACATCCAGTTTTCATTCTCTCCTTTAAATCAGGGACTGATCCAGATCTAGCACATTAGATTGTTGGAATTAATGACAAGGTATGAACAAAAACTTGTTCATACCATGTTTAAGCCTTTGAGGACCAAGTCAAACACCCCTTAACAACACAATGCTTATCAACCAGCCTAACCAGCTAAACACTGTTTTTCAGACCAGTTTGACCAGCATTCAAACAGCAAATTACTAGTATAGGTCAGTCTAAAATAATCTGTGCTGAATTTTCCATCAACAGTGTGGAGAGTATGTGACAGTAAATCCCAACTAAATCACAACATGCAGTAAACATTCCAGAAACAAATTCTTTCCATCTCTCTCTTAGCCTCCCTTTACCTCAATAATTTGTGGTTCTGCTCTAAACTTTCAGCTAACTCCATCCCTGTCCCCCATCCTCTCTCTCGACTGCTTCTTTCTGTTTTATAGCATTTCTCTCATTGCTGTTGTTGGCATTGTCTCACTACACCTTACAACTCACCTCTTTCACCTCCACTGACTAAGAAATATACACTTTGGGCCAGTTTCGCAGACACAGAGGTGAAAGAGGCCTAGTCTAGGACTAAAATAACAAGCTCAATGGAGTTTTCTATAGAACATGATTCTTTAGTCCTAGACTAGGCTTAATCTGCATCTGTGAAACCGGCCCTTTATGTTTAATTCTCTGCAAGGGGAATGAACAAGGAATTAATGCCAGAAATTAAGAGACAGGGAGAGTGCTGAGAAATACAACGACAACACAGTAACAGCACTGGGAATTTCGAAGGTATCCCCGCAATTCCATGTATTTGATTTAGTCCAGAGCTAGCAAACCTGATTGGACTTGTTAGCTAATGATTAAGTCCAACAAAGGGGAAGACAGGCAGGCAGGAACAATAGGAAGATAGGACTCTAGTTGGGAGCAGTGTATCTGACTTGAGCCAAGTCACATGCCCCTACATCACAGCTCTGCACTACAGACAAGTCCCTTAAATACAGCAGAACAACATGTAAAAGAACTGGTTGGGAGCACTTGGCCAGGAATTTAAGGGTTATTAGGAGAAATCCCTGAGTCTACAAGGTGAAGAAAAAAAATCTGCCCTTGAGCATAACAGTTAATCCTATAGCACCCGTAACCCATGTCCCACCTTTCAATTTGTATGTTTGGGGTAAAAACAGAAGTAACATGTTTGTTAGACTTTGCAATTGATGACTAAAATAATGTAATCCTGCCCTTACCGAATAGTGTTTCTTGCGTGTCTTGTCTACGCACTTGCCCTGGAGGCAGATGCGGCCCTTGCCACACGGGGTGCCCTCCACGGCAGGCAGCTTCTTTGTCAGGCACACCATCTGGCCCTGGCGTATCACTGCGCACCACAGGCGGGCACACACATCCATGCCTGGGCACACTGTGTACTCTGACCCAAACGCCAGGCGGCACTGGCGCACTGCGTCGTAGCTCTGGCCGGGCAGCTCTTCTGAGCCAAGCATCTGTTGGCGTGGAGTGTCCAAGAGACACTCGGCTGTGGAGAGGGTGGAAGGCATCAAGGAAAGAATGGAAGGAGAGAAGTAGAAAGGAGGACGGAGGTTAAAAAAGAGGAGGAAGGAGAAAAAGAGAGGCATGGAGAGGATGTGTGGATGTGAAAGAAGACGAGCAGGGAATGGAACAAGAAGAAAGGTTGGAAAAGGACTGAAAGCTTCCTGTACATTCCAGACACCGCTGAGGGTGATGAACTATCAAGTAAACCCAACCATCATAGTTTAACTAATTAAGTAATTGAGGCGATCCCTTGACTTGTACAATAAAGACTTGGTAACCATTAGTTCACATCTAGTCTACTTCTGGGTTTCATTTAGTCTCTGTCTTCTTGCTTTCCTGCCCTTATTTACACCTTACCGTTGCCATCGTCAAAGAAGTCAGTAATGGTAGCTGAGGTGCAGCGGCTCCAAGGTTTAGAGCTGTCGATGGAGGTTAATATGGATGACATGAGACGCTTGTCGCCAGTCGGTCCAAACTTCTCCTCGCAGAATTTGGAGTCGTCATGAGACAGACCTAGCAAGTGACCTAGGTCAAAGATAAATGAACAGACAGGCAAACAGGTAGACATAGATTATTTGGGAATTGACAATATGCAGCCTTGGGGGTTGATACTCACAATTGGTTGTTTCCCCATCAGGCTGTTGTCTTTGATCCTCCCCCCGGTGTTAAAAAGCTCTACAGCGCAGCCGCTGCTAATATGGATGATATTTTTTATGAACCTTTTCCCATTGATACGCTATTGTCAAGGTACAGTGTTGCCACCTCCTCACACAGGCAGAAGGGTATTGTTAGAAGTAATCTTGTTTCCATTCAACTCATGCCTATAAGTACCAACCCGAGGAATCGTTGCTCATCTAATATCACCTTGAATACTCCATCTGATATGAGCTCTCGAAACATTGGCCTTAGAATTATTCCTTTTATTGCTAGAAGCCTGGTCCAAAAGTTAGATTTTATTGAAATACTGGTCTCACAATCACGTTCTGACGTATTGATTATATCTGAATCCTGGCTCTCTGTCAATCAATCAATCAAATTTATTTATAAAGCCCTTTTTACATCAGTAGTTGTCGCAAAGTGCTTTTACAAAACATGCAGCCTGAAACCCCAAGGGGCAAGCAACAACAGTGTTGAAGCACAGTGGCTAGACTCCTAGACTCAGATGTTCTGTTAGAAGGGTACAATATCTACAGAGCAGACAGAGTGGGTAAAGGTGGAGGTAGTGCCATATATGTATTTAGAGTGTATTTATTGCCATATATGCATTAGAGTTCATGTCTAATTGTGCAAACTCTGAATTATCAGAGATCTCAATCTGGACTGGCTCATGCCAGGTCCCTTAAACTAAAAAGCATTTGTAACAAACTAAATCTTACTCAACAAATTACTAGACGTACCCGTCCTAAGTAATCCAAAAGATAACAAATAGATCCTAAGAAATCGCTTACAATCCATATTTATATTTTTATATTTAAGTGTACTGCTCCTATCATTACAAGTGCAGTGACGTCTATCTTCAATCAAACAGCTTTTGTTTTACAACTCCTCAAAGGAAGTGATGGTAGTGAATTGGATTGTTATTGGCCCATCTCTAAGATCACCTGATTGGCAAAAATTCAAGAGTCACTGGTGAATAAGGAACTACAATAATTTTTAACAGTTAAAATTACTCTCTCCACCGTGCTTAATATGTAAATTTTCAGGCCCCGATTACAAAATGCATGCGGATCCTGTAAATCTTTGGAAGGAATGAGGTGCCAGATCGAATGAGCTATAAAAGGAGAGTGGTGCTGAAATAACTAAGAAAAAGCCTCACGCACGTGTTGATAAGTAGACTGTGGACTGAATTACCTCTCCATGTTAGACTGGCCCCCAGTCTTCCTGGTTTTAAAACCCGACTAAAAACTCACCTTTTAACTCAGTACGAGTCGTATATATTGCTTTCTTTTATTTATTTGTTTTTAGTGATTGATTTATGTGAATGTACAGCACTTTGGTCAACCTGGTTGGTTTTAAATGTGCTTTATAAATAAAGTTGGATTGGATTGGATAAGTAGAACATGTAAAGATAAGGAACACAATGCTTTAAAGGGATAGTTCATCCAAAATTCATATTTTTCTCAAAGTTCACTTACCAAGAGATATTCCAGAAGGAACATAGAGTATTTTTTTCAAACAATCCATTATTCAGCTCTGTCCCAGTCTGTAATTGGCAATATTAGCATAATCCCAATTCATGAATGGAAACAGTTTGTGCCGCTATCGCAAAGCTGCATTGCAAGTGAAAAACTACTCCAAAACACTTGGACTTCATTTAGTAATTGTCAGGCTTCGTAATAAGGAAAGGAGCAGAGGAGTCAATTTAAGGAGTTTATTCGGTAACACTTTACTTGAAGTGTAGTGTCATAACATGGTCGAAACTCCGTCATAACTATGTTATAATGTGTCATGTCAGTTGACATAACGTCATATTCTGTCATAACATGGTCACAACACTGTAATGACATTTTGAAATGACATATATTGCATTTTTTATGACTGATTATGACACCTACACAAGTCTATCAAAGCATAAACCATTCTGTAACACCAGGCCTATTATAAACAGTATTTTTATACTACATTTCATTATAAATGCTATATATCAGTATAATTATGCATGATGTGATGTCAGATATTAACCTTACCCAATGCAAAATTTCTCATGACTAGGATGCCTGCAGTAGACTTCAGGAGCAGGACATGACATCCTCTTTGTGACTAATAACCAACATAAGGGCATCTAGGGCATCTTTTTCCAATAATTATGGTCATAATGCTTCTTTTGTATTGTCAAAAACTGTTATGTCAGTTCAAGTGACACAGGATGGTCATAATGCTACAATGGCATTTTCATAAGCTGTATTTTATCGGTTCAAGTAAAGTGACACAGGATGATCATTATGCTATCATGACATTTTCATAAACTGCATTTTCTCAGATCAAGCAAACTGACAACATTTAGTTATTTAATCAAAATAAAATTACAGGAGGGTCATGGCACATGACTTTCTATAGTATATAAAATCTACACTAACATCAATAGCATGGTCATTGCATCAATAGCATGGTCTCCTTTTGTCTAAAGTAAAGGTAATGTGTGTGTGTGTGTATACAGTGGATATAAAAAGTCTACACACCCCTGTGAAAATGCCAGGTTTTTGTGATGTAAAAGAATGAGACAAAGATAAATAAAAAAATTAAAAATGAAAAATAAAAACCTTACAATAACCTGGTTGCATAAGTGTGCACACCCTCTTATAACTGGAGATGTGACTGTGTTCAGAATTAACCAATCACATTCAAACTCATGTTAAATAGAAGTCATTACACACCTGCCATCATTTAAAGTGACTCTGATTAATCACAAATAAAGGTCAGCTGTTCTAGTAGGATTATCCTGACATTTTCTTAGTTGAATCTAAGAGCAAAAGCCATGGTCCGCAGAGAGCTTCCAAAGCATCAGAGAGATCTCATTGTTGAAAGATACCAGTCAGGAGAAGGGTACAAAAGAATTTCCAAAGCATTAGATATAGCATGGAACACAGTGAAGACAGTCATCATCAAGTGGAGAAAATATGGCACAACAGATATTACCAAGAACTGGACGTCCCTCCCAAACTGATGAAAAGACAAAAAGAAAACTGGTCAGGGAGGCTTCCAAGAGGCCTACAGCAACATTAAAGGAACTGCAGGAATTTCTGGCAAGTACTGGCTGTGTGCTACATTTGACAACAATCTCCTGTATTCTTCATATGAATGGGCTATGGGGTAGGGTGGCAAGGCGGAAGCCTTTTCTTACAAAGAAAAACATCCAAGCCCGGCTGAAGTTTTCAAAAAAAAAACATCAAGTCCCCCAAAAGCACGTGGGAAAATGTATTATGGTCTGATGAAACCAGACCATAATACATTTGGCGCAAAAACAACACTGCACATCACCCAAAGAACACCATACCCACAGTGAAGCATGGTGGTGGCAGCATCATGCTTTGGGGCTGTTTTTCTTCAGCTGGAACCGGGGCCTTAGTCAGGGTGGAGGGAATTATGAACAGTTCCAAATACCAGGCAATTTTGGCACAAAACCTTCAGGCGTCCGTTAGAAAGCTGA
>JACXGI010003620.1:0-22364 GCA_016801175.1 Esox masquinongy | reverse complement strand
TATCCAAATCCACAAAAGCATGGCTTCACCAGAAGAAGATTAACGTTTTGGAATGGCCCAGCCAGAGCCCAGACCTGAATCCAATTGAACGTCTTTGGGGTGATCTGAAGAGGGCTGTGCACAGGAGATGTCCTCGCAATCTGACAGATTTGGAGCGCTTTTGCAAAGAAGAGTGGGCAAATATTGCCACGTCAAGATGTGCCATGCTAATAGACACCTACCTAAAAAGACTGAGCGCTGTAATAAAATCAAAAGGTGCTTCAACAAAGTATTAGTTTAAGAGTGTGCACACTTATGCAACCAGGTTATTGTGAGTTTTGAATTTTTTATTTTTCCCCCTCAAACATTTCAGTTTGTTTTTCAATTGAATCGTTCACGTTATAGGTCACATTAAAGGTGGAAAAAGTTCTGACACAATTTATCTGTCTCATTCTTTTACATCACAAGAACCTGGCATTTTAACAGGGGTGTGTAGACTTTTTATATCAACATATATATATATATATATATACATACACAGTGAAGGTAATGTGTGTGTGTGTGTGTGTGTGTATATATATAAATTTATATATAAATTTAGCGACCACTCCTAATTTTTCTTAAATCAGCATCTCTACGTATGGCAGCCATTCCATTCCAGTGTCTCCAACACAGGCACACCCCATTTTACTAATTGAGGTACTGATTAGGTGATTACCTGAACCAAATCTAATTCAACGAGGAAAAGTATAAAAACCACTGCTGTGTTCATCACTATCCTCTTGCAATAGAACCAGCTGGATGGCAAAAACAGTGCAAGTAGTACCTCAAAGGTAATTTGAATAAAAAAAATAACTATTCAGCATGACAAAAGAGTTGAAAAGAAAAGCTTTGAGTGAGGAAAAGAAGGGTTCAATTCTGGCTTTACTGGCAGAGGGATACAATGAGCGTCAGGTTGCTTCCATCCTGAAAATTTCAAAGGCGGTTCATGAAAACAAGGTCAAGCAACAGACATTGGGGACAACAAAGCTACAGACTGGCAGAGGGCGAAAACGACTGCTCACTGACCGAGATGACCATCAATTAATTTGAATGTCACTCAACAACTGTAGGATGACATCAAGTGACCTACAAAAAGGATGGCAAACAGCAGCTGGGGCGAAGTACACGGCGAGGACGGTTCGAAACAGGCTCCTAAGTCATGCAAAGCTAGAAAAAAGTCCTTCATCAATGAGAAGCAAAGAAGAGCCAGGCTGAAGTTTGCAAAAGACCATAAGGATTGGATCATAGAGGAATGGAGTAAGGTCATCTTCTCTGACGAGTCACATTTTCAGCTTTGCCCAACACCTCGTTGTCAAATGGTTAGACAGAGACCTGAAGAGGCCTACAAGCCACAGTGTCTCGCACCCACTGTGAAATTTGGTGTAGGATCGGTGATGATCTGGGAATGCTTCAGCAAGGCTAGAATCGGGCAGATTTGTCTTTGTGAAGGACACATGAATCAAGACAAGTACAAGGTTAACCTGGAAGAACACCTGCTTCCTTCTGCTCTGACAATGTTCCCCAACTCTGAGAATTGTTTTTTCAGGCAGGACAATGCTCCATGCCACACAGCCAGGTCAATCAAAGTGTGGATGGAGGACCACTAGATCAAGACCCTGTCATGGCCAGCCAAATCTCCAGACCTGAACCCCATTGAAAACCTCTGGAATTTGAACAAGAGGAAGATGAATGGTCACAAGCCATCAAACAAAGCCAAGCTACTTGAATTTTTGTGCCAGGGGTGGCATAAAGTCACCCAACTGCAATGTGACAGACTGGTGGAGAGCATGCCAAGACGCATGAAAGCTGTGATTAAAAATCAGGGTTATTCCACCAAATATTGATTTCTGAACTCTTCCTAAGTTAAAAATGTAGTATTTTGTCATTGAAAAATGAACAAGAATTTGTTTTCTTTTGGGTCACTTGGAAACGTCATTTTTTTCTAAATAAAATGGCCAGAAACAAAGAACTTTCTTCTGAAACTCGTCAGTCTATTCTTGTTCTGAGAAATAAAGGCTATTCCATGTGGGAAATTGCCAAGAAACTGATGATCTCGTAAAATACTGTATACTACTCCATTCACAGAACAGGGCAAACCGTCTCTAACCAGAATAGAAACAGGAGTGGGACAACTGAGCAAGATGACAAATAAAATAGTGTCAAGTTTGAAAAACAGACGCCTCACAGGTTCAAAAGAAACGATTCAGATGGGCAAAGGAACACAGACACTACACAAAAAGTGTAATGGAGAGAAAAATATACGTTTGAGGTGTTTGGATCACAATGAACATTCATAAGACACAGACTAAATGAAAAGATGCTGGAGGAGTGCTTGATGCCATTTGTCAAGCATGGTGGAGGCAATGTGATGGTCTGGGGGTGCTTTGGTGGTGGTAAAGTGGGAGATTTGTACAGGGTAAAAGGGATCTTGAACAAAGAAGGCTATCACTCCATTTTGCAATGCCATGCCATACACGGTGGACGGCATTTGATTGGAGACAATTTCCTCCTAGAACAGGGCAATGACCAAAAGCACAGTGCCAAACTATGCAAGAACTGTTTAGGGAAGAAGCAGTCAGCTGGTTTTCTGTCTATAATGGAGTGGCCAGCACTGTCACCAGATCTCAACCCTATTGCGCTGTTGTGGAAGCAGAATGACCTGATGGTACATAAGAAGTGCCCATCAAACCAATCCAACTTGTAGGAGGTGCTTCAGGAAGCATGGAGTGAAATCTCTTCAGATTACCTCAAGAATTTGACAACTTGAATGCAAAATGTCAGCAAGGCTGAAAAAGCTGCAAATAGAGGATTCTTTGACAAAAGCAAAGTTTAAAAGACAATTACTAATTCAATTGAAATACATTATTTCTAACCTTGTCTATGACTATTTCAAATTCATTTAGCTATTTTTCCTAATTAAATTAATTTCATGCATGTTTTCATGGAAAACAAGGACATTTATAAGTGACTCCAAACTTTAGTTTAACGGTAGTGTATATATACACACACACACACACACATACATACATATACTTATAAAACAATAAAAACCTAAACAGGAGCTTTGAGAGTAACAATTTAACCTTTATAGTGTCTGACTTCTTGCTAAACTTCTTACTGTTAACTGGAGATGTTACAGGGAGGCTGGAGTGTTAAACATTGCAATATTATTTATAACAAATCAAATAATTCACATAAATTACACAATGACACAGCTGTTTCCTCAACCGGTAAACGGTCTATGGACAATGCTATGGATAGCATTCGATACTTCTGCGGCCTCTGGTGCAGGTATTTCCTCACGCTGTTTTTCTTCTTAGATCCATTCTGAAACTGCCAAAGAAAAGTTATTAGTTAAAAGTAAATACAGTTTGCAGCTATCCTTACATTTGCATGGTCTATGTATTTACTCCATGCAATTTCCTGGCACGAGCTAACAAAATTTGTGTTTGCTGCAATGCATGCATCGTAGTTAACATAATTAGCTATACACGATAATAAACAGACAACTGTTTGCTGCTAACATACAGCTTTAAATATCGAATAAGTTTGATAGTTACATGCAATTCAATTTTTTCGGTTTTTATTGGAAACCAAAGGTAGCTACCTATGTACCTGTAGCCCACCTACGAAAAAAACGCACACACTTCGAAGGCGCGCTCCTTCCATTGTGCTGACAGCCAACCATCGTTACAACTTCTACGATACGTTTACATATGGACATCAAACTAACAAACTAAGCCCACCTTTGCTGCTCGGCCTGGATAGTTACCTAATAAGAATGTAAACTGTTCGATAACTTATTTTTCGAATCTGCTAGCTGGCTAACTACCTACAGTAAAGTAGTAATGTTAGCTTGCAAATAGCTAAGTAAGCCAGCACTGTACATTTGTTATGTTTTTAGCTGGCTATATGTTAACTTGTATGAATATCCTAAAAGGGCAATACTGCTAGCTACAGGTAAGATAGATAATCATCTTGGGGAAAAATACCATAAGCTTATTTGCTTACCTTCAATTACTTACTGCCAGCCAGGAGCAAAATGGGCGAACTGAAAAAAATATGATTTGACTGGACGAGTCATTGCAATGGTCAATACAAATTGACAAAGGCTACAGGTCTATACAAACTCAGAGCTTGTGATTGGTCAATATACCCGTCCTTCGATTGTAGGTTGAAATGAATTTGAGTTAACCCCAAGATACCTGGAAAATGTTTACTTTGTTTAGGACTGGTTAATAAAACAGCTTTGAAAATAACCCAACTGCTTTTCTTCCCACAAATGCAAGTCAGAGTTTTCTGGTTCTGTGAAGGGGTGCACATTTTTATTTTTGCCATAGCATTCACAAACCTGATTAAAATTGTACCCTACTTACACACTTGATGTAAAACAGAAACAAAAATGATAATCAGAAACAAAAAAGACGCAGATTGGGAAACACTGTGCTAGGTGTTAGATTCTGTCAATTTTTGATCCATGAACAAAATTAATGCAACCGGTAGTCAGGGGAGACTACGGGTTACACATTTAGCCTAGTTTATACAATTCTTAAACTTCTCTCCACAGATTGCTTTGGGAAAGCAGTGCATGGAAAGGCTATGATTTTCACTTTATAACGGTGTTATTCATGGCTAATCGGGTGCGAGAATTCAATGCCCAGATAAAGCCCCGCCTCCACGCCAATAGAGGCTCAAAACTTGGTTTTGAGAAAACAAGACTCGAACGAACATGCGAAGAAATTGTAATCGTAAGAAGAAGCGAACGTGGAAAAAACGTGTTTGAACAAAGACATTTTAAGATCGGACGCGAAAATCCATTTAATCATTTTAGCATACACCTTTTCCATGCTTGAATCTATTTTTTTCATAAGATTCAGTTTTTTCATACTACGAAATATTTCAGTTACGTTTTTCTTTTCTTACAGTCAATACATTTGAGCTCAATTTGGCTCCTTAAGAATCTTTCATTATTTGCATGAGTCCAAAATGTTGATCTTCCATAGTTCGTACATCTTCTCCAATGATTACAAAATTAACACAGTCTTTTATGCCAGGACACATAGGAGGCGGTCAGTGTTCATAGCCAACCATTACATAGACTATTATAAGACAGGTTTATCCTATAAAATACCCTTGTATGGTATATTCCAACCTATTCAGAGTCCTATGACAGTCACATACACAGTTCCTAGCAGGTGGTATGGACAGGGTGTTTGGGACCCATCAGTAATGGGCATCACATTTCCTACCTAGTGTCCTTAGTATAGAGATAGTTAGTACTCTCATACATTGTGTCAAGCTTACTTAGGGGACCAAGTACCATAGGTACTGGTACGCTATAGTTTTTGTTCGTTTTATTATTAGGGTTTCAGCAGTTCACTGGTGAAACCCTATTGTGTTTGTTCTGGTTCATTATTATTATTAGGTTTTCAGCAGTTCACTGGTGAAACCCTATTGTGTTTGTTATGGTTCATTATTAGGGTTTCAGCAGTTCACTGGTGAAACCCTATTGTGTTTGTTCCGGTTAATTATTATTATTAGGGTTTCAGCAGTTCACTGGTGAAACCCTATTGTGTTTGTTCTATATCAATATTTAAATGAGCCACCTATGTATTTCAATGGGAAAAAAGTGTCCATAGACTTGAATGGTAAAAAAGTCAAAAATTCTAGACACATCTCCTCCTACATTTTTTAAGCTATCAAGTCCAAACCAATGCCAAGATGTTCAGTCTGGCCCAACTCAAGTTACTTGTATTCAGTTTTTTGATACTATGTTTACTTTTGTAATTATAAACATTCAAGTATTGCATAAATTAACATGGGTTTCAATGAGAACCTAGTGTAAAATTCTAGATGCATCTCCTCCTACACTTTTTAAGCTATCAAGTTCAAACCAACGCCAAGATGTTCAGTCTGGTCCAACTCGAGTTGCTTGTATTTAGATTTTTGATACTAAGTTTACTTTTGTAATAATAAACATTCAATTCTTGCATAAAATAACATGTTTCAATGAGAGCCAAAGTAATACAGAGGTTTCAATTCAAAATGTTCATGCTTTAGGGCCAATCAACCTTTGATAACAACTTTAAAGGTTTGAGGCTATCCTAAATAAGAATTCTATTACATGTTTATAAACAATTGACTGTATAATTGCTAATTTACATCGTTAGGATATAATTGAGAATGACTCTTGAAGCGTTCGTGCTACAGACACGAAACCAAATTTGTTTCACACGTTTAGCCTATGCCCAGTTCATATGATGGAAGATTTATTGATTTTACAGATGCTAATTAGCGTAATTAGCATAATTAGTGTTGACTAGCTATTAGACTGTATCTTTACCTATGCTGATTAGCGTATTCAGCATTAATTTGTTTTTAGGCTGTATCTTTTGAACCGTTTGAGCTACAGAAAAATAACTGACTCTCATTCAAAAGTTTACACTATCCCGAGTTCACATAATGAAACCTTTATTGATTTTACGTATGCTAATTAGCGTATTTACCGTTAATTAACAATTAGGCTGTATCTTTTGAAACATTTGAGCTACAGACACGAAACAAACTTTGTTTCACAAGTTTAGGCTATACCCACTGCAATTTATGAAAGGGTACTTGATTTTACGTATGCTAATTTGCGCTAATTTGCATAATTAGTGTTGATTAACTATTAGGCTGTATCTTTTGAACCGTTGGTGCTACAGACATTAAACCAACTTTGTGTCACACATTTAGGCTAAAAACACACAAAAAATTAACTCCTCTGGCACCGAATGTCCGATCTTCACGTACTTTGATATTTGTCATCTAGGGACCATGCTCTTCAAAAGTTATATCAGCCAGACCATTATGTCAAAAAACATGGATGCTATTGACCAATGAACATGTGAGGGGGCGTGGTTTTGCACATATATAGACACATCTCCTACAAGGATAATGGTATAATAATTCTACTTGGTACGGATGTTGACAAGGACCATACGGAAAAAATGACTGCAAGGATTTTTTTATCAACCACACGGTGGCGCTGTTGAGGTTTTTCACATTAGCAAGGTCGCCATACTCACTCCGTTTGAGATACAGCCATGAAAAGAGGTAGATAAGTCCACCTCCTCACAAGGAACATATTTGCCATTGGAACTGATTAACTTCGCTTTAATGGTTTGACGGCCATTTTGAATTTGTGAAAAACACTAAGAAATTAACTCCTCTGGCACCAAATGTCCGATCTTCACGTACTTTGATATTTGGCATCTAGGGACCATGGTATTCAAAAGTTATATCAGCCAGACCATTATGTCAAAAAACATGGATGCTACTGACCAATGAACATGTGAGGGGGCGTGGTTTTGCACATATATAGACACATCTCCTACAAGGATAATGGTATAATAATTCTACTTGGTATGGATGTTGACAAGGACCATACAGAAAAAATGACTGCAAAGATTTTTTTTATCAACCACACGGTGGTGCTATTGAGGTTCCCCACATTTGCAAGCTCACCACGCTCACCGTGTTTAAAATAAAATCTTGAAAAGAGATATATAAGTCCATCTCCTCCCAAGGAACATATTTGCAATTGGGACCCATTAAGTTTGCAATTGGTTTGCAATTGGGACCCATTAAGGCATAATGGTTTTTCAGCAATTCTGAATTTGTGAAAAATGCTTTGAACGCTACTTCTATAGCATCAAATGACATATTTAAACCTTTTCACATATCACTGAAGGCCCCTCAGCGTCATTTCTTAATGCACATTATTTCAGTATGCACTGACAATTCCAGAATTGTATATTATGACAACAAAAATTGCCACCACAGCAGCCCATAAACACTATGTTGCTTATTAGATATGGAGCAGTATTCTGATTTCAACTGGTTAAAATTATATTTTGAAACTATTTAGGGCAGTAGTACTGTTAGAGTATACTGAATATTTATTGAGCACCTTCTAAGATGTGTTATTTTCCTGAGGAGCACTCCACTTCTCTTATCAATAAAACATATGCTAACCAGCAGACAATGGTTTGTGCGTTAATAATGCCTTTATTTACGTGATTATTCACTATTTCACTAAAGATGGTGAAAAATAATGAATTCTGATTCTTGCATATTTAATAATGGACAAATACGATCAGTGAAAAACACCTTTATGAAGGTTATGTTGAGCTTGTTTGGCTAATTACTGTTTACGTTCGCAGCCATTTCTGGGACCAAATGTCTCTGCGATCAAAGATGGTTGAACAAGGGGATTCACCAATCTGGCCAGAAGTTCAAATCTTGATTACCTTCCTGTCTCTGAGTCACTCATCTTGTCACCTGTATCTGACTTTGATAAACAATCGTTAGCAGACAAGTTGCAAATCATGAAATACCATGTGTGACAGACCAGACATCATGTAATGTTAAGTTTCTCAGTCTTTTTTCTTTACCGGAAGGCAAGTGAAGTAGGTAAAACTCTCCAGTCTGTCATTTGCAACATCAACAAAAACGAAGTATCATAAAATTGAACAAAATAGTAAGGTAGACGATAATTGGGAATGAGGTTGTATTTTTTAAACTTTGTCGGAAATTTCAGAAATGGTAATTAATGACGCTACATTTTATGTTGCTAATAATTACAAAACATTGACGACTTGATAAAGTTATTATTTGGTATACAAGAAGATATTTTTCGAAACTGCTGCTGACCAGAGGCCTTTTTTGCTGGCCTAGTGATATCAGAATCAGAAAATTATATTTTTATAATTTAATATATATTTTCATTAACGCTAGATGTATTTTACAAAGTTCTTTCCCATCAGGTCCTTTCATTGCTTTTCTCTCCCTCGGTTGTGCTGTTTCCAGTGCAGCTCAGATAAATCAGAGCTTTTATCCAATCAGATTTTCCACGTGCTGTCTCCGGGTGAAAATCTATCCTGAGACCAATAGAATTTCGAGTAAATCCCATCTTCTGTTGAAGCAAATAGGGAGGAGGTTGTTGATTGTCATATTCTTCAACCAATCAGATTTCGAGTTCTTCGCCACAATGAACCTGTTCTTTGGCACAGTCTTCTAGCTTGCCTATGTATGCATTTTTCAGGTGGTGTGATCGGAGAGCCAGTTACCTAACTGAGATAAAACTAGTTTTTTCGGGAAAACATGGAAATTGTGAGGAAGGGTCGACCAAACCCCCAACTAGCAACCATTCAGGGTAAGGATGTAGTAGATGCAGTGCTTTCTGTTAGATTTTTTTGTTTAGATTTGTACTGCGCCCAGTTGTTTCTTAACGTAAAATGGAGGAGAAGAAATGGATTTGGTGGCGGATTTACTGGCAAAGCCTTTTTTGAGAAAAGCTGGAAATTACGAGGAACCAACCCCCAACCTAGCAGCAGGATCTGTGTGGCACTTTCAATCGACGAAAAGTACCCCTGGCTTACAGCGTCGAAGGGACATCGTTTTTGTGAATACGTTCTTGTTTATTTGGTACCTGTAATGTCATTGATTTGGGCTTTGCGATGTATATTTGTGTTGCTGCGTCATGTCATGCATAATGGTACTGTACATCCTTGATGGTTTCATTCACCATGGATTCATGTTTCTGTAATTACTAGTGTTGTAAGCCTCTTGTTAAATCGCTTTATTCCACTGTCGCAGTGAATATGGGATGGTTACGTTGAATGACAATAGCCTAAAAGGCCATAGGATTAGGCAGCCATACATGCTAGAATTATTAGCTTTGCGTCCATCGTGCTGAAGTTACTAATCATTGGTAAGTAGGATGAAGTGCCCCACTTTGGATATCAAATGCCCGTCCAACACGTTTGTTTTGGTTACTGATCTGAATTTACTTGACAGGTAAGCAGGTTAGGACTTTAATCAGCTAATAGTTCGTTTTAACCAGCAAGGTAGTAGATAAATGTTGTTCCATGTACAACAGTTGTCCAGGGGCTAATGACTTTCAAGAGGGGAGGATTTCTTTATCATTTAAAATACGCTATATGGGCTTAGAAAATACACTGACATGCGGATATAGGGGTGTACCGATTTCGATTCTAGTTAGAAAATGTTTAGGTTCGATTTCGAACTGCGAAAATGAAGAGGAGTTTGCGAATTCTGTGATTAAGTAACCGGACGTCATCGATTGTGGCCAGCATTTACCACCTCCACGATATCCATGCAACTGATGGTGTACGGTTCATGTAAAGGAGTTGGCATTAAATGAGTTGTACTCACAAAACCGTTAAAAACAACTATACCGCTTTATACTTGCAGGCCTATTATTTATTTAACTTCGGTAGCAACAGTAAGACTCTACATTAGAGATTAATCAGCAACAATAACACTTCTGATTTTCATATGTTGCCATCAAAATAAAGGTCTTTGGTGTGTCTGTAATTCGTGTTGTGTAGGCTACATTTTCAAAGGAAAAACTATGTGGGGGAAATGATAAATGAAACAAAATTACAATAATACTTTATATAGGTTGAAGAATATTATAAGGTGGAGCACACTGAGAAATGGTTAGAGCTTATGTAAGCTAATGTAGAGAACATGATCTAATATAAAAAAAAACTATTTTGATGTTATTGTTTTTTATTTGCTTGTGCTCATTTGCTTTGGTGATTGATTGTGTAATACATCCAAACGTACTAGATGTGTTCACACTGCACTTAGCTTAGGGCTAAGAGCATCCTAAGCCCTGGGCTAAGGACCTCCTAAGCCCAGGGCTAAGCAAGTGTACACACTTGCATATTTTGAAGTGGGAAAGCACCACCCTTAGCCTAGGGATAGCTGGCCATGCTCTGGAGCAGGGTTAACACCGACTTTTCAGGACTAGCCCCAGAAAAACGATGACAAAATAACCAGTGTGAAACGGGGTCAAGAACAAAACCATAGAACGTTTATTGTCCAATCACAAAAGCTGCCCTTTCACTTAATTTACATACGCTTGTGATGTGCACATTACCAACAGCTCCGTCTGTTTTGGTCCTTTCACTCTGAAAAGTTTTGTCGTTTCATTTTACCTGCTAAATCTTAGCAAAGTAGTTATTGCAGCTTGCTTTGGATGCAAATCCAGCAAAAATGTCGAAAACATTAAGGTTGACTAACGTTTTGCTCTTTCTTTGCGTAGTTTTGACAAAGTTGTTCAAGCAAATACCGACAGAGTAGGCATCTTGATCAGTCGATGTCAAGAAGTCGTTAATTGAATCGTGGTAGCGTAACATTGATCATGTGTCAGTGATGTAGGCTACTGTAACATTCACATGCCAGAGCGAACGAAACATTTGCAGCTTATCATAGAATGTAAAATGGTATTGTGTTGTATTTGTCCGTTAGCCCAGGGCTTTGTAACACAAATGTGAATCCTTAGCCTAGGGTTAAGACTTAGCCCAGTGTTATTAAACTCTTGTGTGAACACAGGCTAAGCTAATCCAGGGCCAGTCTTAGCCTGGAACAATGCAGTGTGTAAAGGCCTTATTTTCCATCCCCCCACTGTAATGTACATGGGATACTTTTTGCAGGAAAACTCTTCAGTACCGCTGTGAATGTATTGTCCGAAATACTCAGGAAAGTTTGTAAATTTACAAATATAATGTGAAATCATGGGGCACTGTGCTACATCCAGCAAAACAATATATTGTTGTCCCTCTTTAACCCCCAATGCCACACACTATACTGTACATGGAATTCATATTGCCTCATTAGTTACCAGCTAGTGGCTTTTTTTAGGAGTCTGGCTACTTACTCCATCTAAAATGATTCTGATGACGTGAACATTATAACAGACAGTTTAGCTATTAATAATTTGCCTTTTAGATATGGTGTTATGTTTTACGGCCTCAGTAGCTAAACAATGCTCAGTAGCTAATTAATCAATTGGGGTTTTTTGTACAATGACTTGCAAGTATAGACAAATATTTAGTGGAATGCAACATTGCCATGATTATTTCATTAAAAAAACTACCTAGCAGAGTAAAAAAAAGCTATTGTTAGCGATAAATGCTATCGACGTTAGCTAGCTGGTAACGTTAGCTAATGGAAATATGTTTAACTAACCTCCGTTTATTCTAACGTTAGTCCATCTAAAATCATTCTGGTGACATGAACAATATAACATACAGTTTAGCTAATAATAATTTGACCATTTAGCGATGGTGTCATGCTTTCAAGCCTTAGTGGAACGCAATGTTGCCATGATTATTTCATCAAAAATAAATGCTAGAAGGGTCTCAGTCTAAACTAGCATTAGCTCACCTTAAATCATTCTGGTGACATGAACATTATAACCAATGATTTAGGTATTAAAAATTTGCCTTTGGTAGAGAGTGTGTTACGTGTTTAAGCCTCAGTAGATAATCCATTCTCAGTTGTTTAGTAATTTCTCTGTTTTCATTGGTTCCTACAGCTCCACTTCTAACTGAGGGCTAAACTTATCAATTGTTCCTTTTTAATTGTAGACATGGCAGGTAAATCAAAATGAAATCTGAGTTGTAATTTAACAATAACACATGGGTACATAGGCTATATGACCATGCCCTACCAAAGTCAACATATTTTTACAGTAAGAATAGGGAGGATATTTTCCAGATAAATGAAAATCTAGAAAGGTGTTGGTATTATTGTTGCCACCTGTAATAGTCTTTTGATCATCAAAATTAAACAATTCTAAGAGAAATAGTTCGCTTAATCGTTGATGTTAATACATATACTGAAGTAAACATACCTTTTGAAAATGATAATGGTTGTCTCTTCTGACCTCATCATTATCTTACAACAAGCTGATAGTTGAATTCATTAACATGCTCTGCGCTGGGGAAGACTGAAACTTCCATTCAGTTATATTTACCACACAATTAGGCTGCATTTATTACATTCTGCAAAATTCAAACAACTTCCTAGTTACATTGTTTGGTGCTTAATGTATTGCATTGTTCTGATAGTGCCAGAATTTTGAAGTTTCCATATTTACCTGATGCAGAATATTGTATTATAATACCATTTGAGGTAAATGTAATATTGCAATAGTTTTCAGGACATGCAAGTACATACAGTTTGGCCAATCAGTGGTGGCATAATAGCTGTAACACTATCTGTTGTTCTTTGTCACTCAGTGAGATTACATTTGGTACACATGATCAGGGTTGTGATTTTACTCTGTGTGAATGATGTCTCAAGTTGGCCACATGGGGGAGCTATAGGAAAGGAAAAATCATAAATGTCGTATTGCTTGCAACTATAGATTTAAGTTGAAAAAAATGTGCAATCTGGCTAGTAGTAGCTTCAATGCTGAAACCTGCTAAATGCTGCTTGCAGCTTTAATTATTATTATTCCGGCAAAAAGGGTGTTTTTTGCAAATTCCCGTGAGATAAAATGGCTTAAAGATCCCCAAATTTTTATGGTAGTAAATGGCCAAGGGCCACAACTTCTGGTGCAGTGGCGTGCATGTCAGCCTCATGGTGGCGCAGTCACAAGCCTCCAAAGTCGCACTTTTTGCAAGCTCACCACGCCCACCCATTGTAACCTAGAGTCTTGAAAATTGGTACATAGGGGTAGTTCCTCATGATGAAAATTTTTGCCTCTAGGACCCATAAAGTCCGCCATGATGGATTTTCCTCCATTTTGGATTTTTTGAAAAACACCTAAAAATTAACTCCTCTGCCACCAAATGTCCAATCTTTATGTACTTTGATATTTGGCATCTAGGGACCAAGTTCCTCAAAAGTCATATCAGCTAGGCCAGTATGTCAAAAAACATGGATGCTATTGACCAATAAACATGTGAGGGGGCGTGGTTTTGCACATATATAGACACATCTCCTACAAGGATAATGGTATAATAATTCTACTTGGTACGGATGTTGACAAGGACCATCCGGAAAAATGACTGCAAGGATTTTTTTATCAACCACACGGTGGCGCTACTGAGGTTTTTCACATTAGCAAGGTCACCATACTCACTCCGTTTGAGATACAGCCATGAAAAGAGGTAGATAAGTCCACCTCCTCATAAGGAACGTATTTGCCATTGGGACTTATTAACCTGTCTTTAATGGTTTGGTGGCCATTTTGAATTTGTGGAAGAAAAAAAAAAATAACTCCTCTGGCACCAAATGTCCGATCTTCACACACTTTGATATTTGGCATCTATGGAAGATGGTCCTCAAAAGTTATATCAGCCAGACAATTATGTCGAAAAACATGGATGCTATTGACCAATGAACATGTCCGGGGGCGTGGTTTTGCACATATATAGACACATCTCCTATAAGGATAATGATATAATAATTCTACTTGGTACGTATGTTGACAAGGGCCATACGGAAAAAATTACTGCAGGGACATGTATCTTCAATTCTATTTTTTGGAATTTTGATATCTCAAACGATGCGCGTGTAATAAGCTAATTACTTTTACATGGGTGTAGCACCTTGTCAGGCTATATATTCCGTCAGGAATATCCGAGACTAACGCCCTTTAACATAGCACTAATCATTAGGTCCATGGATGGACCTGTGCAGTGTCAACCAAATAGACCTTAAGGGGGCGCTACAACGACAATGACAAATTTGAGCATTTATGAACTGTAAAATACACACTCTAAGGACATCTCTTTGGAGACTGCTGAATAGATTTGCACGTCGTTTGCTGTGAAGGACCCTGGGACCAGTATCTTCAATTGAATTATTTGGAATTTTGATATTTCAAACGATTTGACCGCAATAAGTAAATGAAGTAAAATCACCTAAATGCCATCTACTATGATGTAATTGAACAGATTGGCATGCTGTTTGCTTCTGAAGGATCTTTGGACCATGATATTAAAATGTTCTATATGTATATCTCAAACAGTATGGCAGCATTCAGTCCCCAAAGTTTGGTGTTATTCTCTTTGTCTATTTTGCACTATTATTTTGAAGGAATTCTTATTTTGAAGGAAGAGGTGATGTAATGGGTGTGTGAATCTTCTAGAATGTTGAGTTGGAGTTGGTGGTTTTATCAGCAGTTACGGAGGGCTATTTTTGAAGCTATGTGAGGAGCCCTGGCAGTGCCTGTGAGTCAATGGGGAATGGGTGGAGTGTTGGGAGCATGGCAGTATTCAGTCCCCAAAGTTTTGTGTTATTCTCTTTGTCTATTTTGGACTATTATTTTGAAGGAACTCTTATTTTAGGAAAAGCAAATGTTAAGTGTTTGTAAATCTGCTTGAACAGTAAGTTGGTCTTGGCAGTTAAAATTGCTGCTGCCATAAGCTAGATTCCAGTGCAAACCCTCTTAAGTTTTAGGCTATGGATGATAAATGCCTGTGTGAATTCTAACCCTATTGAAATTATTATTCAAAATAAGTCAATGTTATCATTTTATTTTCCCCTTGTATAAGAAGACCTTTATTTTAATATTCGTCACATTTCTTGTAAAAAACACTATTATATTTGAAGGTATTCCAGGTTATATGTTTGACTAAAGCATTTGTTTCTGTGTTTTTTTAAACGTGTATAAAAAGTATATGTGTCCAGTGAGGTTAGTTTCTTGTTAAATGTTACACAAATCATATATTATTGTACACATAGATATATGTTTTTAGCAGATCTTTTTTCTAACTGATTTCCCTTGGTAAGACTTTACTTTTGCAGCCTGTAAGGTTTTTTGTCATGTGACTTCCTGTCAATTAATAATCAATGACCTTGTCACGTCCAATCCCATCGACAGCTTAAATTGTTCGTTAGGTCACACCTGCTCCCTTTCCCAAGGTGGTAGTATTTCAGAAGAATACGAGCTTTCCAAGAGGACACAAAACTGTGTATTCAAATTGTAAGTAGGCCTGTTGGATTTGTGGGTTACTTTCAAATGAAGCTAGGTTTTGTAATGGGGATATTAGCCTATTTGGTAAATTGTTGTTGTATATTTTGGAAAAGTTTATAGATATAATAGGCTTAGTTGTTGCAAAATTTCCTGTCAAAAGTGATCTAATGTAGAGTTGTAATCGGGCCCTAAAAGTTAGGCCCGATAAGGCCCGAGCCCGACAGAATTCGGCCCGAGCCCGACAAGTACATTTTGATTGACAGCTTTTTAAAAGCCTGAACCCGTTTACAGCCCGACATTATTCAAATGTGCTCTTTTGCCAAGAATGAGTTATTTATACATTTTTAACGTAATTTATTCATGACTAACGTAGGCTATAGGCCACTTGGAAGTTGGAACAAAGAAATTAAATAAGTCCTTCAACATTGTAACATCTCAGCACTCTAAATAGGCCTAGGCATACACACTTACTCACTTAGCCTATAAATAGGCCTATGGGCCTATAAAAAGGAGTCTTTCTTAACAAATTAAATCAACATAAATTCTAAATTAAGACGGGTATTTATAAAGAAATTAAGATAAAGGCTCCGCAGGATTTGCTTCGCCACTTCTCTCCACAATCCGGCCTCAACGCGAAGGTGAACAGCAGCTGAAATGTAATAAAAGAATAATGCCAACATTAGCCTACATTATGCATTTAAGAGTCAATTAATATTTAGTTATAATTTGAAAAACCTTTACTCAAACCTTTACTCAAGATTAGGCTACATGTTTTTGTGGAGAAAAAGTATTGAATCCAGTGTAGATGGCTTCAGCGTGGTCCTGCGCTCACTGATGGTGCGTCCAGCAGCACTGAACACCCTTTCACTGCTGCTGCTACTGGCCGGGATGCATAGTACTGATCTGGCTAGTTTTGCAAGTTTTTGGTTGGATTGTTTGTTGGTCTTCCACCAGCCAAGAACATCCATTTCATTTTCCATGACAGCTGTTTCAATGTAGCAAATGACCTCATCAACTTCCCCGTCAGCTTGCCTTACATTTTCCCACTCTGCAAAATTCGCCCTTTTTGCCGGAGGAGTGGCTTCGACTCCGGAGAGCTCTGGGTCTCGAATCTCCACATCTGGTGCACCTGCAGCCATGGCTTGCAGAAGAGTGTGGGCATGAGCATCTACGGCATTCCTGTCTGAGTGTGACAACATTCTCAGGTGATTAAATTTTGGCCAGAGGAATGTTGCGATCTTGTGGAGGTCCTGTATTATCACTTTACGCGTGAGCCAGTCTCCGTGCCGTTTACGCACGACAGCCTGCTGAGGGGAGTCCAGGGGATTGGGCTGACAGTGGCATTTCAGTTTCTCATACCAGAGACACACACTATTAAGTGTTGGATACTTGTCTCCCTCAAGTTCCCGCTGTGCTTCATAGAACGGCTTCAGAAAGTCTATCAAAAAGCCCAGTGTGTCCGGTGCAACTTTTTCAATGCGCGCTCTCCCCTCGTGCCTCCAGCTTTTCATGGAGCTCGTGATAAATGGCCTGTATAGAAGTCAGTGTGAGGTACACCGTACTGAACCGAGTGTCTCCCATTTGCAGCAATGTTGTTGACAGTTGTGCAGCCAACCCCGACTGTTTAACGTACCTCACCAATGATTTAGCAGCAGAAATGGTATCTCCTATGTCCGGAGCACCGTTGGCTTTGGATAACTCGGAAATGTCGAGTCCTTGACGCAGTACCGTGTTAATGACATGGTCAATGCAGTCCAATCTCTGGTATGGCCGCAGAGCTACTTTAATGTTTGCCCCCTCACCGGTTACCCAATCTTGCTGAGAGAGAAAGCGTTGAGGCAAAACTTTGTCACCAGTAGTTTCAGTATCTCCCGTCTGATATTTTCTCCCGTCTTTGCCTCTTCCAAAGGGAACATTGTAGTTGTCAGGGTTTTATTCACCAGTTCCATATCCTCACTTATGAAATGGCATGTGATTGTCAAATAACTAGTTTTCCGATAATCCTCTGTCCACATGTCTGTGGTCATTGCGACTGTGCCATTCTTCAACAAAGTCTTAAGTTTCTGTACTAAAGCTTCCCTCTTTTCTTCTGCCATGTCAGTGCACCTCTTCGCAATTGTCACATGGCGGGGAATAACAGAATTTACCGGAACTCTCCCATGCGCAGCCCCGACATTAATTAGTTCTTGCGCCAGCTCTTCAAACCCCTTGCCATTTACGACATTGAAAGGCCTAATGTCTTTACAGCAAAAGCTGACACACTTCTCCATCACCGTTTGTTTCACCTTTGCAGGGATGGGTTTTGATGCTGTAACAAACTATGTAATTGTAGGTTGATCCTGGGCACGGGCAGGTGTTGAACAGCTTCGATCAACATGCCTTATCAGTGACAAATTCCCTGTCGTTTTGCTGTCATACTTTAACAGAATGTTGCATTTTTTGCATTTCACATAACCCACTGGCTCATTATTCTCATTATGTACATGGTCAAAACTTTTCCAAACCTCAGACTTCGCATTCTTTGCTGGTGCAACCAAGACGTAATCGCCAGAGGCCAGCCACCGTTTCACCTCCTCAGCATCCATTTTCGCTCTAATCGAAACTTTTCACCTGACCTGTCACCTGACTGCTCATTCACCATGCGTGCAACCCCGAGCCCGGCCCGAGCCCGTGTAAAATGATAGAAAATAAAAGACCGAACCGGACCGTCCCGTCGGGTTCGGGCAAAGATCTTCAGCTCTGATCTAATGTAGCCTGTACACTGGAAATGGAGACTGTTAAACAAGCTATTGGAAAGCCATATTTTTAAAAATGGTATTTTACGAAGGCGGACATTTCACTAGGGACTTGTCCCCTCCACATTTCGAAATTGCATTATTGTCCCCCTCTTCCACTTTTTATGGTGAAAAAATTAGGACGACGTGCTTCAGCACCTGACAGTAATTTCAGAGTGGCAGGCAGGCCAAGGCAACAGAAAAATACTCCAGAGGGTATCAAACTCTGACATCTCGCCTCTTTGTTTCATAATCATTTCTGGTACTGGTATGTGCAGCTAGACTTCTTCGCAACAGAAGCTGCTTGCACGTGAGTCTTTCCTGAAGCGAAGCAGTATATCGCATAGTAAGGTGTGTTTGATTGAGCTAGTTAGCAGCCTAATTTCTCACAAGGTTGTGCACAAGCAGGTAAAGCATACATTGTCCGCTTTCTCATTGATATAGCAAGCTAGTTCCTGTTTCAAACAAGGTTGATGGCAGATAACGACCAAACATCTTACAGCTGTTTTTTATGCAGTATTGTAGCTAGCTAATTTACTAATTGAGCTACATGAAGTTCACTAGCTAGTTGATTAGTGCTGTGCTGGAGAGCTGCGCTATAGACAGCTAACAAAGCTGTTTTAAGACAGGCTATAGATCACTCTTCTAGCATCAGTCAAGATGAAATCATCTAAGAGATTGACGACTGATGTTAGGATGTTTAAGGAGAGTTATAAGAGGGTCTATCTGTTATCTACCAAATTCTTTAATATTAAAACATTTTGTTGTCACGCTGTAATGATGTTCTACATGTTTCACTGTCATGGCAATTCAGCCTACATGACTTGGTGCACTGTCTCAGCAGGATATTCAATTGTGTACAATTTTAGAATTCAGGAGCTTTACAAAAATGTTTCACCCTCACTTAAAAAACAAATTTTTTTACTAACTTAAATGAACATTTTTGCTACTGAGACCCAAAAAATCGCCAACATGGATTTACAGCCATCTTAGTTATTTTGAAAAACACTTAAAACACTACTCATATGGCAGCAAATGACCAATCTTGATGTAGTTTGACATTTGGCATCTATGTATGAAGATCTTCAAGTGTTGTATGAACCAGACCAGTATGTAAAAAACTACATGGGGTCACTATTGGACAGGAAAATACATCCTTCCAACATTGGGTTAATGTTTGGACACATGATGTGTACAGTTTGTCTTTTACCCCACATACCATATTGCATAATTTTCATGCTAACTAAATGCTGAAACCCACTAAATGCTGCTTGCAGCTTTAATTGAAGTTGGAAATGTAAAGACAATTGATTAGTTACAGTAACATATACATTCCAAGGTGCTTCAAAGTTTCCTTTTGTCATTACTTGGTCCCCTTAATCGCTGCTTGCAGCAATATTTCAATTACTTTTCATGCTCAAAATCTATCATAGGCCTAGTGCATTTTTACTAAAAAGAAAGTTAGCAAAACCATATAGGGTTCCTCGATTTGTCCTCTAAATGGAAACTTGTTTAATAACTCTTTGCAGAGGGTTTAATATAGGAATCTTCTTCAAAAAAATCTGTATATGGTTCTAAATAGAACACTATATAAAGGGTTCTACCAAGAACCATTTTATAATCTAAATTAACCTCTGCCTTAACTCCACTTAGATCAGGAGCATGGTCATTGCAGTGTACCCACTTGAACCAAATGTTTTGAAATGACCCAGTTTTCCTCACCAAGTAGGCCATGTTCCCTGTTTCACATAAAAAAGGTAGCCTACATTATATAAAAAGTATATAATTATATAAAATTGTGAATTAAATTATATTAATGATATTATATGCCATAATAATATTTCTTTAATTACAAGTATATTAATTTTTATTTAAAAAACATCACATTTCCGGAAATCTAGAACCATGAAATGTGTTCACTGTTTTGCTGATTGATCCCGGTTATTGATGGATACAGACCAGATTTTGCCAACAAAGCTGTCTGAATTTTGGCCGTGTAGGGTTCATGTTAGCTATTTGTCACAGGAGAAGCATCATTACAGTGACGCCGACGGGGGGGACAACCGTGAACGTTGTCCCGGGCCCAGGCCTGGGGAGGGCCCCATTTGGTTGGCTTAAATATAATAATTAATTTGTCAGTCAATGTTAGTATTCAGTAGGCTACTATCGAGAAGGTTAACAATTATTAAACAGAAGAATTGCATTGATGAAGGGATTCATGTTTTTTACTCTTTGCTGATTTTTTTATACAGCGTTATGATTAAACCTTTTCTGTAAAAATGGTTTGTTCTACCAACAGCCAATCAATGATACCCTAACACCTACAGCCAATCAGAGTGATACCCTAACACCAACAGCCAATCAGGGTGATACCCTAAACACCAGCGCCAACATAACTTTGTTAAAGCTGCTTTAGATAGGATTTATTCAGTAAAAAAAAAAGTTAAGTGCCAGTGGAATGTTATTTTATCATTTTTGGAGCATGCCGCTACTTCCCAGCCAATCCCGTTTATTAGGAACGTGATTCTCTATCGGGCATTGGTGCGGAACCGCTTTCTGACGGGTGAGTAATTGCAAAATGCTGTAATTGTTTTTATTACTGAAAACATCCTACATAGTGCAGCTTAAATTTTTTTCAAATTTAACCAATAAATTTGTCTAAATACAGTACTGTAGCTATCTGGCTAAAACATTGCCACCATGCAACCAAAACTAGGAGCACAGAAATGGAAGGACAAATCTAAAAGAGAATGCCTAAATATGTGTAGCAGTTAAGTAATGGCTGATTGGGACTGAGTAGGTTATGAATTGAAAACGTGACATAATTAATTTCCTGTGTTGAAAACAAAGGGATTTGAATGTGGCCTAGTTATGAATTAAAACATTAAACAATAAAACGTTCATGAGCAGTTTTTTGGACAGTAATTTAATTACTATTAATTCATTTTTTGGCCTGTGGTTTGAGTCCTAAACATTAAATTCTGTCCCGGGCCCTGTCATTCCTGTCGGCGCCCTTGATCAATACTATAATCATACACACTAGATAGGCCTATCACCTAGCTGTACATGGCCTTATGTTGGTTGTCAGTCACATAGAGGATGTCTTATGTTGATCATTGTTCACAAAGAGGATGTCATGTCCTGCTCCTAAAATCTACTAGTGCTGGCATCCTATTCATGAGAAGCAAAGCATTGGGGAAGGTGACAAACAACAGTTTGAAAATGTAGTATGAAAATGTCATGATAGCATTATGACCATCCTGTGTCACTTTACTTGAACTAACAAAATACGGTTTACGACAATACAGAAGACGCATTATGACCATAATCATTGGAAGCAGATAAGCCTATCATCTAGCTGTACATGCCCTTATGTTGGTCAGTAATCACAAAGAGTATGTCATGTCCTGCTCATAAAAAAACACAATATATGTCATAATATTTAAACATATGTCATTACAGTGTCGTGACCATGTTATAACAGGACATGCCATCTTATGTCAGCTGACATGACACATTATGACATGGTTATAACAGAGTTATGACCATGTTATGACAATACACTTCAAGTAAAGTATTACCGCGCACAGAAGCCAGATGTAACTCCAACGGAGACAATCACACACAAAGACAAGGGGAGCAGAGGGAACATATATATGACTGGAATAATTACTAGATGGGAATCAGGTGCGTGTGATCAATGAGACAGGAGTGAGCGATGAATGATGAACTGGGCGATGGTGTCAAACACCGAAGCATGCCCGAAACGGGGGGGGGGGGGGGGG
>JACXGI010003619.1:8351-60901 GCA_016801175.1 Esox masquinongy | reverse complement strand
GGTTATCCCTATTGCTTGTACACTTTTTTCTACCACATCTTTTCCTTCCCTTCGCCTCTCTATTAATGTGCTTGGACACAGAGCTCTGTGAACAGCCAGCCTCTTTAGCAATGACCTTTTGTGTCTTGCCCTCCTTGTGCAAGGTGTCAATGGTCGTCTTTTGGACAGCTGTCAAGTCAGCAGTTTTCCCCATGATTGTGTAGCGTACAGAACTAGACTGAGAGACCTTTTAAAGGCCTTTGCAGTTGTTTTGAGTTAATTAGCTGATTAGAGTGTGGCACCAGGTGTCTTCAATATTGAAGCTTTTCACAATATTCTAATTTTCTGAGATACTGAATTTGGGGTTTTCATTAGTTGTCAGTTATAATCATCAAAATTAAAAGGAATAAACACTTGAAATATATCAGTCTGTCTGGAATGAATGTATACATTATACAAGTTTCACTTTTTGAATGGAATTACTGAAATAAATCAACTTTTTGATGATATTCTAATTATATGACCAGCACCTGTATATGATATTCCTGCCCACTGTTACATTGTAACCACAGTTACACACCTTGACACCTAATGTCCAGCTCTAATGTCTGGCAGAGCTTTACATAAACAATGATATACACCTTTAAACAGAGAAAGGAAAACAAAAGTGGCTTGCATATTAAATGGAGCAGAGCATTTGCACAAAATCAATTTGAAGTTTTGGATCAGAGGCTGTATTCTGGGAAGTTACACTGACTCCATTTGCCTGTCAGAATGCTGGCGTCAACTGGACATTAAGGAATAGGTAGTTTAAATGCATGTGTATAAGCATTGGATGGACTGAAGTGTGTGACTAAGCGTAGACAAAGATTGTTCTCAGTGGGAGAGAGATAGGAGAGATGCAATGTGGCCATATTTAAGAAGTAATCCTGTTCAATATTTTAGACTGAATAGTGTTCATCAATATTGTGCCAAAGATAGCTGAAGATATATCTTGATCTGCCTCTTCCTGTCGTCTCTTCCATCTCTCATTCTTTCTCCCCGCTCCCTCTCTCCTCCCACTCATTCTATCTTTCTGCAGCTGCCATGTAGTATCTGTTTATTAATAGTGTCTAATACTGCCCTCCTGGGTGGGTCAGAGAAAGGAGAACCAGGGCCTCGCAGCCAGGGCAGAGGGGGGCTTCTCAGTCAGGACTGCCGGGGAAACAGCGGGGGACTAAAGCATTTGACTCTGCTCTCTCACACAGTCAGCTTAGCTGCTTCTCTCAGAGCTGGGAACAAAACTATTAACAGAGCCATCTCATCCATCCATCTTGTTATACCAGTATCTACAGGAGTTAACTGTAGGATCAAACAAAAAAAAACAAATGTGCAGGGAAAACGATGGCCCTATACTTACATTCCTTCCTGCAATTTCCAAAAATATGAAAGGGGGAGATTTGACTTTGACAAATCAAGAAATGTCGTTGAAGGAATTTTATTGAGTTTTATTAAACTCCTGCTGGTCACATTATGAAATTATGTAAGGCATTCTGGTTAAGAACTCCTGCTAAATCACTTAAATGTGAAATGCTAAAATATAAGTTTGGCTACGACTTTCTCAAGCAATTTATTGAGGCAAGTATGTTCATCTTGGTTAAATGCAGTCACCCAGGTATAGTCTGCATATATTGGATGTCAAATAATTACAGACAGAATTAAATCTGTATGTACATTTAGTGGACCTGCCAATAATACATTGACTATAGTACCATTTTAAGTTACACCAAGTAGATTGCACTCCCAAGATCTGTGTGTTTGAGTCTATCTTTGTGTGCGTGGATATACATTACCATACATTTCATGTTGAATTATTCTCTCTATGTCCTTAGGGTGTGTTATGCATCAATCATTGTCTGTAATGGACTCTATCCAATAGTGAGAGTTTGTCAGTGCAGAAGTATCCACAACATAATAGACATTTTCAGCTGTCTGACGATATTCGGTTGTTATTACAGCTTCAAATTGAAATAATGTACAATAGCTGTTCTGCATCTCAAGTGACAGCCTATTCCCTATACAGTGCTGTATTTTGGACCAGGGCCGTTAAGGAAAATGGTGCACTTTCCCACACAAGCCTGAAGTATATTAAGGTTCCTAAACAATTGAATCTGAGCAAAATCTGAGCAAAATGTCCAACTATGTGAGGTACGATTCCAAACCAGTTGACACCTTAAAGGGATATTGCATTTTTTGCTTCTTACACTTCATTTTCCAGTTACCTATTGCTCTGGAGCATCACCTGCACAGTTTTTTCAGTCAAACATCCATTCCTATCCTTCTTAGGCTGGCTCAGTGACTTGATGAATAACTATAATGGTAGTGGATGACTCACTAAAAACCCATGGTATATGTCTGGGCTACACACAAATGCCAAAATACTTTCCACTGTTCCGAGAATAACGGTGTATAATTATACAATAAGTCATGATGGGGAGTGATATATGGTCAATATACTGTGCCACAGCTAAGAGCTGTTGTTAGGCACAACAAACACGCAATCAACGAAGCCACCCAAAGAAGTTTGTCATCCTTGACAAAAACACATGTTCTGGGTGATGCTACACCACTAAAAGTGTTTGGAAATTATGTCTAACTTTCAAATAAAATATATATCCCTATAAGGCATCAAGGTTGTCGTTAAGGTTTATTGAAACGTTAAAATACAGTTTTCACAAAACAAAAGTTTTGTGGCAAATGACCCTCAACCAGGGGGCGATATTGTATGTGTAAAGCAGTACCTGTTTTCAATGTGTTGACAGTCCGCCTCAGACCGTGGTAGGTCTGTTTTCTATGGCATCAATCCAGGAACCTAATTGAAATACCCTCACACCTAATACACCCCAATTCTGCTCAAAACCTGAATCAATTATGTACACCCCAATGACCAAACTGAAATTAAGCTGACAGCTTTACTTTCAATGGCTAAAATGAAAGGCATTGTACTTTTCACAGACTTTCAGGGACTAAATTGGCCCTGAAATGCTTTCAGACCATCTTTCCAAGAGACCACACTACTAAATGCAGTCAGTTAAATAGATAGAATGGGGTATAACTGGTGTCATTGCAGAGAGCAGAAAGAAAAAAAGGCCAACACTAACCCAAACCCCATCTGGTCCATGTGTTGTGGAGAGGAATGTGAGGGATTTGTTTTGTTGCGCTCAGCTCGGCACTCTTGATCTAGGTTCCCAAATTCTATCAAGAACTAATAAGCATTGAAGCAGGAAGTGAAGTGCCAAGGGGAAAGTAGACATGTTAGACCGACCCGCCATCTCTCAGACATAAGAAAGCAATCTAGTGAAGTAAATTAGCACATACTGTACATGCCTTAAGAGTTACTAATGGGAGGTTTGTCGTTGCAATATATAAGATGTCAAATGTTTTTTCCAGTTCTTCCAGAAGGTTCGTTTACAGCAGTAGAGAGAAGAGAGCAATACAGTAAGGTGAAAGAAAGAGAGAGGAAGAGAAAAATAATAAAAGGGAAGTGCAGAAAAAGAGAGAATGAGAGAGAGAGAGAGAGAGAGAGAGTGAGAGAGACAGAGAGGGAGGGAGAAAAAGATATCACATGTAACAGGCTCTTCAACAGTACATATGTTATTGACACTAGATTACTAATCAGCAGTACAACTAAGAGAGAAGACTCCCACCAACTTGGGGACTGATTTAATACATACCATGCCTTTGTTTTCTCTAAGGGCCTATTCATTCTACAAGAGTTCTGTGAGACTTGCAAAATTTGTATGTTTTTTTTGCTGCTTCAGTGATTCAACCTGGAGAGTTTACGGTTACCAGTCAGATGCTCTAGGCTACTTGCCCCCCGTAGAATGAACTGCAGCAAGCTCTATAGTCTTTTGTTCACGCCTTGCTTTTAAACTTACTTTTAAACTTACTTACTTGTATCACGTCACATTAACTGTAGGTCACCCATCCCATACAGTGGAAGCATCTGCCATTAATGAGTCCAGACAAGCTTTGAGGTTGTTTATTGGCTGCACCACAAAACTTTTAGTGAATCCCTAATGGCACTCTATTCCCTACACAGTGCAATACTTTTAACCAGTGCCGTAGGGGCTATTTCAAAAGTAGTGTGCTACATGGGCAGAATTGGGTGCTATTTTGGAAGCAGAATATGTTGTTTAGGAATGAAGAGAAATGTTTTTGTACAGCGTTGGCAGTGATGGTAAAAAAATAAGCCACCTCTGAAGGGACTTGTCTGTACTCCACATGTCTGCAAGTCTGCAGCTGCTACTTTTCCCTGTGTGTCTGCGATAGTGTGTCCCATTTTGTTTCATAACTGAGCGCAAATCAGCATTCTGGGATAATACTAGAGGATGAGGACCAGGCCAATGGTCACTATAGGGTTAAGTGTCCAGCGCATCGTAGTGTCTATGTGGGTCTGTATATGTGTGTTTTTGTGTATGTAGTGGTTACATGCATGCTTATTTGCACATTTGTTTGCTGGTGTCTCTGTTTACGCTCTGTGGCCAGTTTATTAGGTACACCACCTATTTTTATGCATGACAGCAAAAGGAAAATGGTTTGACAAACAAAAAACTTCCTTGCAGCTCACTGAAAAGAGAGGTCAATGAAGAATGGCAAGAATCATACAGGCTAACTGTTGGGCCACAGTCAGGCAAATACCAGAGCTGTGAAACAACACAACTTTTTGTGTCCTTCTCACAGATAGGCAATTGCAGCAGGTAACATCACCAGATTCCAATCCTATCAGCTAAACACAGGAAGAAGCAGCTCCATAGGGTGCACTATCATCACCACTAAACACTTGGGGTCAGGCTTGGAATTTTGTCATTTTAGGGGCAAGGTCATTTGGCCTTTGGTATCACAAAAATGTTTAGGGCACAAAGGCCACATGCAAGGGCACAAAGGCCTTTGAGTGAAATAAGGGGATTTAGAGCATACAAATTAACTTGAATTGTTGATAAGAAAAAAAAACATGCATGACATAAAAACATACACATTATGTTTTTATGTCGTATATTTTTAATATCATATTTTGAATAATAACTTTTTCCACATAAAAAGTTTAATTATCTGTTTATTCCTTGAAATTACATCTACTCCTCCCTCACAATTTTTATAGATTCTGGACTGTTTCATTTCAGAAGGTTTAGTTGGGAGCGTTCACATGACACCGATGACAACGCTAACGAGTACAACCTAAATAAACAAATATAGTGACCTATTTGTGCACGGAGCAAGTCATTTATTTTATTTTTTTCACCACAAACGCTGCTATGTCAAGTGATGTCAAACCTAACGTGACTTCTTGGAGCTCTCAAAAAGCGTTCAGGTGTTTTCTCCCACTCGGAGGTCGGAACTTTCCCACCCCCCAGGGCTCATGAACGTACCTTTCAAAACAGAGGTTTGATTCAAGTAAGCACTAAATAAGTCAGCTATCTATCGATAACTAGCTAGCTTGCTTACCTGCATGTCCGTTCTTGTGGTTGTTCTCAGTTGCGAACTACAAACAAACTTACAAACAAACTGCTGTGAGATTTTGACAGTAGCAGGGGCACAAAGGCCATGGTGGCCGTAGGGCGTACAATGATTTTCGGGGCAGCACGGTCAGAGCAAAGGGGGTACAACAGCCAGGCCGTTGTGGCCATCGTGAAATTCCTACGCTGCTTGTGGAATCGAAATACATTGCCCGGTCTAACAAATTCTAGTTCAATCAGTTTTTGAGCTCTTGATTGACCACAACGCAGCATACGTTTTCAGGACAGTTTATGACACCTTGTCCCGAAGAATTCAGGCTGTTCAGGATGCAAAGGAGTTTGATACTAGATGGGTCTACCTAGCCTCACGAGGCCACACCTCCAATCTTGTCTGGCCTCCTTGGAGGTTTTCTTCTTCCTCTTCGTTAAGTTTATTGGCGGATCGCAACCAACTGAAAGGTGCATACACAGCCACCTACTGTACCGGAGCGTGAGAACGTTCAAGGTCTCCTCACTCTAAATTCGCGCACCCAAACCCGTATCCTTAATAAATTGTAACACCGCCTTCGACACTATCCCATCACCACTCTCACCCCCCAATACCTCACCCATTCCCCAATACCTCACCCATTCCCCATTGCCTCCCTTCCTGTCTGACCTGTTTATACAACCTTTCTCTGTCCTCATCATACCTCTCACAATAAAACAACACATGCACCACTGTTTCCTCCTCCATACACCACTCACACAAACCAGTCTCGTGTTTCCCTATTATTTTCAACGTTGCATTCATCCCTGTACTCCAAACCTCAATCTACACCAGATCACCTCTTCTCTCCTACAGCCCCTATTCTGCACTTCCACCCTAACTGACCTCTGCACCCCATAATACCATCTCCCTGTCTTACTCTCATCCCACTGGTTCGGCCAGCGTCCCATCCCCACCCTCTTTATCAGTGCTTTAAGTTCTCCCCGCCCATACGGTACCCTCACATCCACACCCTCTTTCTTAACTGCCCACTTCACCACCATATCCACCTCTTCATTTCCTTCAACCCCTAAATGAGCAGGCACCCAGCAGAACCAGACCACCACCTCCATCCTCTCCAATCCCAACAACTTCCCCAACAGCTCTACTTACAAATCTCCTCTATCCGAGCTACCAGCCCTTAAACTACTTAGCACTGCAGCCGAATCATTACACAGTACAACCCTGAGTGGCCTCACCTCCTCCACCCAACACAACCCAACAATCAACGCCACCATCTCAGCCGTATATACCGACATGTGATCAGTCACCCTTCTACCCATCCTCACACCAAACTCTGGGACACAAACCCCTGCCCCCACCTTAGCACTAACTGGATCCTTCAACGCATCCGTATACAATCTCACAAAGTTACAAAACTCCTCACTTACAAATCTCTCCACACAACCACTCACGCTACTCGTCTCCCACTTTTTCCTACTCTCTGTCATCCTCATGTCAACATTTGGCATAGAGAACAGCCAAGGCGATATACACCCTAATGCGACCGCTGGTCCGACAACCTTCCCATTCAATCCATATTCCTCTCCCAACATTTTCCCACCACCTCTCCAGCCGGATGTCCTATCGTGCTCCCCTTCAGTCCCACCCAATATGCCAAAGCCAGCTTCTCTCCTCAATGCCAATGGCATCTCACCTGTCTCCACCTGCACCGCTGCTGTTGGCGTCGTCCTACATGCACCTATGCCCAACCTCAACGCACGGGCCTGTATCCTATCCAAACACTGTAACACCGTCTTGGCTGTCGACCCATATACAAAGCACCCATAATCTATAACTGACCTGATCAGCGCCTGATACACACCCAGCAAAGCTTGCCTGTCAGCACCCCTTTCATATCCTACCACCGCACTCATAAGATTTAACGCCCTTCTACACTTCACATCCACAGCCAACACATACCTCCTCCAGGTTAACCTCTCATCAAACCACATACCCAAGTATTTAAAGATCATCACCCTACCTATATTCTGTCCATACATCTGTAGCCTCACATCCTCAACTTTCCTATTAGAATACACCATGAAGCACACCTTAGTGACTGACATGCGAAAACCCCAGAATGCAGCTGTCACTGCATTCTGCATCTTCTTCATCACGTACTTCACATTCCTCCCTCTTTTCCAAATTGCCCCATCATCTGCATACAACGCTATCCCTATTCCCCACCCCACATCTCTGAAAACATCATCAATCATTATGGTAAACAAAACCGAGCTCACCACACTGCCCTGTGGCGTTCCATTCTCCACCTCAAACTCTCTCGACACGTCTGCCCCGACCTTAACCCTAAATACTCTCCCAAACAAAAAATCCCTAACCCAATTATACAGCCTACCCCCGATACCTATCATCTCTAGCTTAATCAACAATCCCTCCCTCCACATAGTATGGTAAGCCTTCTCCACATCAAAATACGTTACACACATAACTTCCTTCTTCGCCAAGGCACTGGCTATCTCCGTGCTAACCGTAATCAAAGCATCAGCAGTTGACCGACCTCTCCTGAACCCACTCTGGGCTTCACTCACTAAACCTCTACTGTCCAAATAATACATCAACCTATTCACAATCATCTTCTCCATTAGCTTACACAAATTCGATGTGAGCGCTATGGGCTCTATCCAAATTCGATGTGAGCGCTATCCTCTCCCCACTCTGACTCATTACGTCCCCATGCTCCTTCAACATCACCCCTTTCCTCCTCTTAGCCTCCTCGCATAAATGATCGCACCTGTGAAAAGTTGCAAACGCCCTGCCTATGACAGCTTTATCCTTATCCTTAAAAGCAATTATATCCACCTCCACCAACACAGGTATACCCCCTACGACACTCTTTTCAACCATCTGCTTGACCATCCTCCACACCCTACTAAGATCACCCTACTAAGATCACCACTTTGCACACAATTGGAAAATTATCACTCCCCATTGTAGTATCCATTCTCACTGCCCACTCACAACTTCCTGCCAGCATGGCAGATACTAGTGTTAAATCCAGACACGACTCACTCCCACTAGCCACATTGATTCTGGTCCCTCTCCCATCATTCAGGCACACTAATCCCCTATTCTCCATAAGCTCCTCCACAATCTTCCCATTACCGTTCATCTGTACACTACCCCAAATCTCATTATGAGCGTTGAAGTCACCACACCATATCACCTTTCCACCCTCACACCTTCTCTCTATACCTTCCAACGTTTCCAATACCAGCGGTTTACAAGGATTATGAAAATGTATCACACACACATTACCCCCTCCCAGACCTACATCAATTCCCACACATTCCGATTCCCCTACACTAACCTGCCGCAACGCCATCCCCTCTCTTAACAAACGAGACCCCCCCCCACTCCTCCTGCCCTATCACACCTCACAGCCACGAATCAAGGGACCACAAAATCTAACTCAGGTTCAAGCCACATCCATATCATATATAAACTTCTTAAGCTCCTGCCCGTTTGCCACTCCTTGCATTCCATTGAAGGATCACTAACACCATCCTATACGCAATGTCTATCCACCCCATCTTTGCTTGCATTTGCCATAAATTCATGTACCATTACCCCTGAAATGTCCGAGAAGCCCAGGTAATCTCTTGCGGCACGCACTACCGCGTCTATGCGAGACGATTTCCCACTAACCTGCACACCGACATTTATCATACTGCATATAAAGGCCAAGAAATCAATCTTGTTCTCAACCAGGGAATCCTTTCTCACCCTACACTCATGCTCACATATTCTTACCTCCACCTCCTCTTGATTGTTCACCACAACTTCCACCTTGTTCCCCGCCTTACGAGCCTGCTCCCCGCCTGAAACAAACCTTTGCTCCCCCACTTTCCTTGTTGCTTCAGCATATCTAACTTTATTCTGTACTTTATACTTCTGTGCGTCAGCCGCCTGTTGCTGTACTCAACAACCCCGAAAAGCTGTGCTGTGTTCTCCTCCGCAATTACAACATTTCCCACTGTCCTTCACACCACATTTCCCATATGCATGCAGACCCCCACATTTAGCACATCGCATTTTCGCCCTACAGATGCTTGCTATGTGGCCTATGTGCTGACAATTGTAACATCTCAACGGAGGTGGTACAAATTCCTGCACATAAAAACTAACATATCCTAGATATACTGCACTTGGCAACGTCTGCTGGAACTCCAGCAATACTGTGCTGCTTTCCTCACCCTCTTTCATATATGTTCATTCGTCTGGGGCTCACCACCTTCCAACCTGACACCTCCCTCCGCAAGTCTTCTATCGAGACCTCCGCTGGCACTCCTGTAATCACACCTCTCAATTTTGCATTGCTTCCTGGCACAAAACACTTCACTCTCCCCACACCTAAAGACTGTAACTTCAAGACTTTAGCAGCTTGCTGTCCGTCAACAGCATGTATCAAAATCTTATCCCCATTCAAACACCTCGCATCCTTTATCTGTCCAATCTCCGCCTTGAGAGCCTTCGTTAGCTCTATCGGATTCATCAATCTCCTTGTGGGCTCTGTGAACACCACCATAACTTTAAACTCCCCATCTACTCCCGGCTGCCCACTTCCCCAATCAACCACACTAAGACCTCCATCTGACGGCAATTCCCTCTCCCCAGCTTCTATCACCCCCTTACCTCTTTTCCTGTTCCCCAACACCCTCATATAAGGCATTTGTTCCTTTACCTCCTCTCCCTCATCCATCTCCCTTCCACTCCCATCCGAGCTCCCAGCCATGCCAGCCCCAGTCACGGTACAGTCATGCAACTCCGCCAACAACTTCCTTCCAGATTTCTTCACTCCCTTTCCACCGTTCATCTCGCACTTCTTTCCTGTCTTCTGCCCTTGCCTTCCCTTTGTACCATTTACTACTTTCGTCCTATGTTCTCCACGTGGTCTCTGGTCTTCATGTGGTCTTCATGCGATCAACCGTATGTGTTTGTTTTCCGCGGTCCTCAATCTACTTCCACCTAAACCATGTCCCCTCCTTGGAGGTCTGGAAACTTACCTATTTAAAAAGTTGCCGCTGTCTCTTTGCGGCAAGATTTCTATTGGATGTTACTTTCCAAAAATCCTCCACTCACAGGCTTGTTGAGGATGGGCTTAGCGCGGTTTAACTATTTCTTCGAACTGGATAGAACACCTACCTAGGTTGCAACATATCAGAAAAGAAGCAAAGGCAGAGGGAAAATTTTTAATCTTTTTTGAAAGAACTTTGGAAGAACTTTGCTCTATTCATAACACTGAGTCAAAAAAGCCATTACAACTTCTCTGCTTAAATGCTGTTCTAACAAAAAGAGATGTTTTGTCATGCGTTCCTACAAGCTATGGTAAAAGTTTAATTTATCAACCATGGCCGACAGTCTGCGATTTATTGAAATTGAAAATGGACAAGTCCGTGATACTAGTCGTTTCTTCCATGATTTCAATAATTGAGGATCAGGTTCATGTTATCAACGCAAAAGGAATCGCAGCACCATACAGTATGCAGTTTAAAACGAGACAGAGAACGAGAAAATTGCCAAAGGGCATTATACTACCGTTTTAGGTACTTAGTATAATATAACTTAGTTCTTTATCTTCTTTCAGCACTGTATCTAATAACACACATGTTTAACTCCTGTATTCAAACTGTGTTATGGTCAATCTCAGGCAATTTTATTTATTATTTCACAAGGTTTTTAAATGGAAGATGGTTTCATTTTTCTCAGTCCTGTTACCAAAACTCTTACAACCGTTTAAATATCAATTAAATGTCATGCCATCTAGTTTCTTTGGTTTTCCCTCAAATAAGAGGGTATTTTAAAGAAATAAATGGTTACATGTTCAAAAAACATCTGTGGCTAAAAGATCACAAAATATGCAGGTGAAATGTTTTTTTTAAAAACCCCAAGCCATTTTTTATTTTTAAGGGAGACCCCAACCTCAATATCATGTGATTTATGAAACAATGATTTATATGATGGCCCAAACATAATTGAAAAATAAATTGTTCATGTTTATATTTTTTTTTAAATAAAAAACAATTATGTAACAGGAACAGGAATGAACATTGGGTCAAAGGAATGAGCACTGAGTAACAGGAATGAGTGCTTATGTGTATGAGAATAACTGGATGTCACACAACTTCTTTCAATTAAACAAAGATTAAGCAGAGGTCATTATATTTGGCAAAAAGATTTTAGTCTAAATAGCAAAATAAAAGCAGCAACAATTGTGTGTGCATGCAATTGCAAGAGTGTGCATGTGAGTGTGTGCTTCTGTGACTGCTTTTTCCCTAGATAGTTCTTGGAGCAGTGCTTTGGGTCATTGTCCTGTTGTAGGAGGAAATTGGCTCTAATCAAGTGTACCGTCTACAGGGTATGGCATAGTGTTACAAAATTGTGTTAGCTTTCCTTCTACAAAATTGTGTTAGCTTTTACCCTGTACAAATCTCCCACTTTACCACCACCAAAGCACCACCAGACCATCACATTGCCTCCACCATGTCAAGCACTCCTCCATAGGGTTGGGTATCAAGAACCGGTTCCAAATTTCCAAGAACTGTGGATTCGAAAAGACGTGCATTTCAATTCTGCTTCGGTTCCTAACATTGCGCATTTTACAGTCAACCTGAGCATACTATACAAACGTACATGGACACCAAGCTAGCTAGTTTACTATAATATATATCATAATTATTATTATATTATACAGCTCTGGAAAAAATTAAGAGACCACTGCACCTTTTTCTTTCCTTTCCAAAAAAGTCGAAAAGGAAGGTTTTGAGTGAGGAACAGAAGGGTTAAAATTTAGAGACCACTGCAAATTGAATGCTTCTGTTCCTCACTCAAACTTTCTTTTTCAAATTTTTTGGAAAGGAAAGAAAAGGGTGCAGTGGTCTCTTAATCTTTTCCGGAGCTGTATGCAACCTACCAACTGGTCTGTGGGTAAATTAATGTCATCTACCCAGCTTGCTTGTAATTTCTTTCTTTAAAACTTGAAAGCCTGCTTATCAGTAACATTAACTTAGCAAGACAACGTCATGTATCCCTCGGCTCCATTCTCTCAGTTCTCTCTCCATTCTCTAACACAGATGAGCTGACATTCGCCTTTCATATTGAAGGTAAAGGAACGATGTCTGCAAATTTTTCTAATATATATTTTTCTTAGATACAAGTTCAGAGAGCACCACTACACCTCCGGATCAACCCCATTGACCCCCCTCTAGTACAGAAACTCCTTTCACTTTAGGGGAAGATGAGCAAGGAGGGGAAGATGAGCAAGGAGAAAGTGGAAAATTTGTGGTGAAGGGGTTACATCCGTTTGCTACGGTTAAGTTTAGGTTATATTTTTCTGTTATGTATTTAAATTGTTTTGGTTTGTAATTGTTTTTGTTGATCATTCCTTATAAGAAATAATATTTATTTTTTATCAATGAAGGGAAAAAGAAACCTTCCTGAATTCTGTCACAGTTGACAGTTGACTGATTATAGCCTAAATGTGCAAAAAAAGTTTTCCTTCTTGAAATATGTTGTATTCTCAACCAAAACTATTGGAATCGGAATAGGGGATTGGATAAGAATTGGATTTGATAAGCAGAATTGGAGTTGATGAAATTGAAATGATACCCAACCCTAATCCTCCATGTTTTCATTTTATCTGCATTTCACAAATGTTCTTTGTGATCCGAACACCTCAAATTTAGATTCGTCTATCCATGACACTTTTTCCAATCATCCTATGTCCAGTGTCTATGTTCTTTTGTCCATCTTAATCTAAGCTTTTTATTGGCCAATCTGAGATATGACTTTTTCTTTGCAACTCTGCCTAGAAGGCCAGCATTCCAGAGTTGCCTCTGCACTGATGCCGTTGGGACTGGTGTTTTGAGGGTACTCTTTAATGAAACTGCCAGTTGAGGACCTGTGAGGTATCTGTTTATCAAACTAGACACTGATGTATTTGTCCTCTTGCTCAGTTGTGCACCGGGGCCTCCCACCCCTTTCTATTCTAGTTAGAGACAGTGCGCTGTTCTGTGGAGGGAGTTGTACACAGTATTGTATGAGATCTTCAGTTTCTTGGCAATTTCCCGCATAGAATAGCCTTCATTTCTCAAAACAAGAATACGCTGATGAGTTTCAGAAGAAAGTTATTTTTTTCTGGCCATTTTGAGCCTTTAATCGAACCCACAATTGCTGATACTCCAGATACAAAACTAGTCCAAAGAAGGCCAGTTTTATTGCATCTTTAATCAGCACAATAGTTTACAGCTGTGGTAACATATTTGAAAAAGGGTTTTCTAATGATCAATTAGCCTTTTAAAATGAACTTGGGTTAGCAAACAATGTAGATATTCCATTAAAAATCAGCCATTTCCAGCTAAAATAATTCTTTACAAAATTAACAATGTCTTCACTGTATTTTCTGAAGTCATTTTTATGAACAAAATATTTTCTAAGTGACTCCTAACTTTTGTATGGTAGTGTATACTGTATACCAGACACATCTAAAATTGATATTTCATTCTCACTCCTGTTACTCTTATTCAGTCCTGTTACAGTACCCTTCATAGGACTGAAAGTAACAGGACTGAGTTTTTAGCATTGCATTTGCTAATACATGAAGTGTAGCTACATGGCATCAATGATAATAGCATGAGAACACTTAGCACCTTCAAGTGGTTTACCAAAACTATCTTTACAAAAAAAGCATAATAACATCTAAGAAATAATTCAGGTAACAAGATTGTACATTGAGACTGACATTCTCAGTGATACTTACAATATGATAATGACATATGTCCCGCATTTTTATTAGCTGGAATGTGTCAGGGTAACAGGACTGAGTGAAAACCTGGGGACACGACTAAAATGTGTATTTTAATTAACATGTAAAGAATTTCCGATAAGAAAATAATTTTGATGTCTAAATAATTTTGATGTCTGCCTGGTTTAAGAGGCTAGGGTCTACCTAATAAACTGGCCCCTGACTTTTTGTGTGTGTGGACAGACAAGGGCATTTAATTCACTTCTGTGTGCTACTTTGCTCTCCAGTATCAGTTCTGCGTGTTTATTTTAGAAAAGACTGCTTCTCAAATGGTGCCCTATTCCCTGCATAGTGCACTCCTTACCAAACCCCCATACAGCCCCAGAATAGGGTGTCTTTTTGTAAAGTAACTTAGGTTTAGCAGATCCTGTGTAATGTTTATGGGGTAATTAAAGTTCATATAGCTAACTGGGGGTAAATAAGATCAAGCCAATCTATGTTTGAATTTCATGGGGCCCCTGTAACTTGATCCACTTCAGAAAATGAAATAACCTTAAAATGAAGAAAAGCACAGGTGGTAAAGCGAGTCACAAATTGCCTGTGACTTTGCCTTTTTAGCCATGCGGTGGAAACATCTTTGAAGGCATGGTCGGTTTGTCACAAATCACAAACTATTCCCTATATAGTGTACTATGGGTCCTGGTCAAAAGCAGTGTATGGTGATATTTCAGACACAAAGACTTAACTGCAATATAGTGTGTCGGTATGAAACCAAATCTGATAATGGTATGCGCCATTAAACTAGCAAACCAATAGCACAGGATTGTGTGCATTAATCGTCATATTCTATCAGTCTCTCGGTAGAGAAGTGACCTTGAGAATGTTCAAGGAAAAAATTAATTTTCCTTTCTTCTTTTTCTTAATTGAATTTACCTCATAAATATTCACTTCAAATCCAAACACTCGTATTTCAAAAGATACCTGCAATGTGACTGTATTTAAATTGAAAGACAAATGAATTTGGCTGTAAGTTAATTTAAATTGCATGAGAATCTCTTTAAACAACACAGAGGTGAGTTGCAATTAATCCATGCTGCATATTAATCAACGCACAGTATTGACTGACACAGAGTCAAAAAGTTGTTGAAGAAAAAATAGGTTGTCATTACCTAAGAAGTAATTTGGAAACCATTGCATCATGTTCATTTTCAGTGCTGTTGTGATTGGTCTGCTTAATCTGATAGTACAGCAGAAAAGGTCATTCAGAAGCTGTTGAAAATTCACAAATGCACAAACACACACCAATCCTACTTTGTCTGTCCTTTGCCAGAAAACATGCATTCACTTAGCTACAATTGTTATATCATTCTAGCGTGGTGTGACTAGATAATCAATTGTAGCTCTGCGTCAACCCACTAGAGTTCCTCTCCAAATCTAGTTTAACGAATTTGGCCATATATCCTGGATTTCCCTACAAAATACCCTCTTTTTGTGCAATGACGTTGGAAGCAAGCGATTTCCAAATGGCTGCCTTGACAGAAATTCGAGCTTGGTGAAGCTCACAATGTGCAGTTTTTGTTTGAGACTGGGTCACAGAGGTGCTGATGTAATTCTGTGGTAATCTTCGAGGCTGTGCTTTTGGGGCATCGAGCAACTATCCTGTTTTGTGTCTGTCTATCCCTGTCGGTCAGCTTCAACATTCAACCACTGTTCCTCTTTGCCAATGTCAAATTTATGTCATGAATTTTAGACTGTTTCACTTGACATATTGAACAATTTTGCAGTTTTTGTGACCGATGCAGGTGCAATTTGGGCGCCAACTATTTGGTCTCTTTGGAACATTGTTAGTTGGCTCGTTGTTTTGAAAACTCAAATATCAAAGTGTTAATTGTCAGACCTCTTCATTGCTGACAAATGTAATGCTTATTGTCAATCAGCATCATGTGACCGCTGCAGCTACATTTGTAATTGTGATGTAGTTACTTCAAAGTAACAGTCCTTTTCCATGTGATGTTTTCGTTATTTTGTCCGCCCCCTGAACTTCAGCCTCAATGTGCTTTTTTCTATTTCTCAACATTTTCTGTGATTTTGCAGATATAAAACATTTAGTGCAAAAAATAAATCTATGCCATATTTCAAGTATACATACATGAAAGAAATGCTGCATGGGTCAAGACTAGAAAATTTAACTTGCTGTTGGTTAGGCAACTGAGGAATCTATGCACAACTCATGTCCGAAAAGCTGTGGGAGGGAACAAGGTGCGGTTGTTGAAATAGCGGGTCTCTCAGAAAACTATGGACAATGTTTTTGTTTTTGCCATTTTACAGAAAACAAAATCCTCAACGTCTTGCTGGCTATAGCTAGAAGGTAGATAATCTGGAGCCAGGTATTTACAGTGCGGCAAATATTTTAAATTTTACTCCAAACTCTGGAGTTATTCCAAATGAATGGAAAGCTGCTTGTTTTTCCACTTCATAAGGCGGTAAATTTCTTCTAAATGATCCTGTCCTGCAAAGATCTAGAATCACTGGTAAATGTACTGCTACAATCCTATTGGACAAATAGTTATATTTTGAATATGTATCAATTACAGTAGGTTTCAGACCACAATATATCACATTAACTGCAACCGCAATGGTTGAAAATGATATTGCCAGGACGTTAGATGATAAGATAAACTGTGTTGATTGTGTTTCTCTGTTTAGTGACCTATGGGTGGGACATATTAGGCAGCAAGTGAACATTCTGTCCTCAAAGTTGATGTGTTAGAAGCAGGAAAAATGGGCAAGCGTAAGGATCTGAGCAACTTTGACAAGGGACAATTTGTGATGGCTAGACGACTGGGTCAGAGCATCTCCAAAACTGCAGCCCTTGTGAGGTGGTCAATACCTATCAAAAGTGGTCTAAGGAAGGAAAAGCGGTGAACCGGCGACAGGGTCATGGGCGGCCAAGGCTCATTGTTGCATGTGGGAAGCGAAGGCTGGCCCTTGTGGTCCGATCCAACAGACAAGCTACTGTAGCTCAAATTGCTGAAAAAGTTAATGCTGGTACTGATAGAAATGTGTCAGAACACACAGTGCATCGCAGTTTGCTGCGTATGGGACTGCAAGACCCTTGTCCACTGCCGAAAGCGCCTACAATTGGTACGTGAGCATCAGAACTGGACCACAGAGCAATGGAAGAAGGTGGCCTGGTCTGATGAATCACATTTCCTTTTACATCATGTGGATGGCCGGTTGCGTGTGCGTCACTTACCTGGAGAACACATGGTACCAGAATGCACTATGAGAAGGAGGCAAGCCGGCGGAGGCAGTGTGATGCTTTGGGCAATGTTCTGCTGGGAAACCTTGGGTCCTGCCATTCATGTGGATGTTACTTTGACATGTACCACCTACCTAAGCTTTGTTGCAGACCATGTGCATCCTTTCATGGCAACAATATTCCCTGATGGCATTGGCCTCTTTCAGCAAGATAATGCGCCTTGCCACAAAGCAAAATTGGCTCAGGAATGGTTTGAGGAACACAACAAGTTCAAGGTGTTGACTTGGCCTCCAAATTCCCCAGATCTCAATCCAATCGAGCATCTTCAGACGTCTAGTGGAGTCCATGCCTCGATGGGTCAGGGCTGTTTTGGTGGCAAAAGAAGGACCTGCACAATATTAGGCAGGTTGTCATAATGTTATGGCTGATCGGTGTATTTGTAACATTAATTTATATATTTATGATACATGACTGCATTCTTCTTCAAGCATTACCGAAGTATCTTTTAGATCTTAAATTGGTGTTGAATGCAAATAAAAACAAATACATTGTGAGGTGCGAGGGTAGCGAGTTCGTAATTGAGAGGCAAAAAACAAAAGTAACAAAACAACACCGACACGCAGGATCACGTTCCTTTACTCAGTCACAAAAGGCACGCCACCACACGGTCACATACAGTATCGACACAATAACCCGTGAAGTGTAGGTGACAATCAGGAACAAAAATAGACATCATAATGACTAACTCAAAACAGATGTGTTGGTGGAAGGGTGCGCTGCTGCCATCTGCTCCAGCTGGCGGTTAGTACGCTGGCGAGGTGGAGCGCCGGAGAGGGAGACAGCACGCAGCGAGAAGCAGCCGCTATATTGATTAAGGAGGGCATTTAAATAAAGGTAATTTTGCAGCGGGGCTTGCTTGGGATACACAAGAGTACACTTTCATTCCGTTAATAAATGTTATGCATCCCACATTGTATTTGTATATGGGAGATGTTAATAGTGGATTAATAGTGGTCGTTTATATAAGCACAGTATATTTTATTTTATCAACTATAGCTTATAGTAAATCAACATCTAAATTGGGGCAAAACAATTAATCAAAATATAATCGAAATTGCGATATTGACATGTGTAATATCCAAATCGCCAACGTCCGTAATTGTTTTTCTTGCAGGTGCTGTAGGTATTTTTGTAGATTACTTAAATACCTTGACTAATTTTGTTTAAATACTTGATTGTTTGTCAGTGTTAGTTTGACTTTGAGTTAACACTGCAACTCCTAGCGAAGACGTCTGCTTCAAGTTAGCGAGTGACACCAAGATATTGTCCCACATACAAAACAGCATGTTTATTAAAAATTTCGGCTTCAGTGTCCGTGCCTACAACCTGAAGGGTTGAGAAATTTTGCCTAACCAGCTATGGCAACGGCGCAAACATAGCAAACGCCATTGCATTAAATGAGCAGTTAAACAAATAGTTTGACACAGCCTGCATTTTCAAATTGGTAATAAGTGTAAAATAAAAAACACTGAACTTTAATTTGATTTTTATTCAGTTTAATGGCACATTATAGTAGGCTATGATCACTTTTTTTAAGTGAGATTATCTACGCTGTTTACACCCATGTTTGAAAATTGCAAATAATAACCATAATTGCAATATTTGTCAAATAAAACATGATTCAATATTTTATCCAAATCGTGCAGTCTAATCTAAATACTATACTGTAATATAATGTACTGTTTCTAAACGTGATTTTTCTGAATCATTTCAAAAACAGATTTTGTAATTATTCACCCCTGAAAGTCATGAAACATAAATGGATTATGCACATTATTGCAAAGAGATTTCAAATTGATGTTTTCATTTTGAGAAGGTATGTTTATCAGTGTACAATGCTACAGCTGTTATTTTTGTTCCTCATTGTTCACCACAATGGGTCTATCTAGTATTGAAGTGTGCACATGCAGTATAGGCTGTATAATAAGCCTGGCCTGAAAATGTGGAGGTGCTTACAATACAAAATAATTTATTGATATAAGAGATTCTTGATTAAAGCACTAAATGCATTATAGTAGTTTATGTAGGGTATATTCTGTCACTTTGGTGATTTATGACCCTGTTGGGCGGGGCTTCCAGATTGATTTGACAGGTGGGCGGGACATCTGGTTTGCTGGGTGGGACTTCCTGTATGACGTGTGTTAGGGCGGGACTGCCGGGATGACGTATGCATGTCCGGTGACTTTGTAATTCATGATTGCATTGATGTGTCCATGTTTGATGTTTTACAACGATTGATAAACACCCCGGACAAGTGTTATAACAGGTGTGATATGTTTGATGTTTAACAAATGGGTCTTAGGGTTCTGGAATGTTAAATTCCCAGGCAATAAATAAGTGTTATATCAGCGGCAAGATGTTTGGTGTTTAACAAAAGGGCGCCAGGGTTCAGCAATGCTATAACCCCCGGCATTTTATGTTCCGATAAGTGCTACAACAGATGTCCTACAACCGGTGGGTGTTAACCTTCCATGTTTTACAATGTGCGTGTAGCATGGTGTTTTTCCACAAGCACTGAATTACGTGTGGGAAACTTGCTTTTTTGTGTAAGTTATAAAGATCGGGACTTAAGATTTTGGGTCGGGACTTAAGATTTTGGAGAGTTTCTGCCCATTTTTTATTTTAACAAGAGATGGGCCTTAAGATCAAATCTGCCCATAGTAATGGTCTTGAAATAACCACTAGTACAAACTGTAATATATGCAGGTTGAAAAACATCCCATGTTTCACACAAGGTTTGTAATCCACCAGTGCACTACAGCCAATGCACTACAGTAAACACACATCGCATGAGCAATGCAATTATTCTGAAGGAACAAACACTACCTGGGTCGACCACACGTTAATGGTCGGTAACAGGCGAAGCACGTAGGTAGGAGGCTGAAGCACAAGTGGGGAAATCCGGAGGGGCGGTCAGTAGGCAGGCGAAGGTCAGGATACCAAACAGACTTATATAGTACTTGGCTCAGACAATGGAACGCTAGGGAATAGAAGGTTCAGTAGAGTTGCAAACACAAACAATACCTCACAAGGACTGACAGCAAACACAGAACTCATATAGAGGGTAAACGAGACACAGGTGCAAACGATAATGGGAAATGGATGGGCTACGTTCACAACAACGAAGGAAAACGGGGCACATTCAAGACCTCACAGTTGTTTGAAGAGATTAATGGCAATATGGTGACAATAGCCAGCGTTTATATGTAAGCGGATGAGTTTGTCATTAATAGATAAAATTAAATGACTTGATGTCACGGCTGAGCCGCGATAACTAACGAGAACGGCATTTCTACCGTACAGGAATTATCAATATATTTGGTTGTCAAACGTCAACAACTGTCTGAACTAACTAGTTAAGTTTCATCCACAATTTTAATCATTGTAGCCGGTATAGTTCTAACGTGAAGAACGATGACATGTAACCAATGACAAAGTTAAGAGGCAGGACCTGCTGGAGGCGCCCCAGCTGTGATGTAAAGACAATATTAAATCCGCTGCTTCCACAGAAGACAGCTGTTGTTTCCAGCGCGGAGTATGCCATTTACATAGTAAGTACAAGTTATTTTATTTGAAATAATTGATTTGAATTGTGTTACTATTACAAACGCTAACATGACACATTTGAACTTTTTAAGAATGTGTAAATCAGTTTTACGATTGAGCAATCCATGCACTTTTATCTGTCTTTCATATTGTCTGTTTTATATCTCTGGTTTAAGTGGAGCGGAATTAAACCCAGCCATGTTTGGAAAACACATTTTTGGGGCTTCAAATCTTGGTAAGCAGTCTTTTAACATTCTTGTTAATCAGCTTTAAATGCCTGTGTACACTTGTTACCCCGGATTGTTTTAATTTCAGACCAAGTAACCATCAGCGGTGTTGATTGGACTGCATGGTTGTGATCTTACACATCCTGAACAGATACTTTTTGTGTAAGTATAATTATTTACAGACATTTTTAGAGTTGTAATAAAATGTTATTAAAATTACCACAATATGCATACAGCAGAATCTTTGTACTCTGTATATCAACCAACAGTGTGAGGACCCAGATGATGCAGACTACATCACCATAATGGCTTCAGTTATGGACACCCCACCATGTGGCTGCACAGCGTGAGGGTTTTTTTGATCACAGTCAACCCATTACACAATGCTTGAAAGCGGAAGGTAATACATATCTACAGTCAACTCATCAAAACTGTGATGTATTTAAATGTATGTTTGGGTTAGAATAATATTTTAACCTGTAAGTGGATTATTATTTACACGTTAAGCTTGAGATATGGCGAAAGATAGTGATAACATCAGACCAGACACGGAACAACCATCAACATCTACACATAATCAACAGACCACACCCCAAAATACAAATGAACCGGCCAATATTTTGTTACACAACCATACAGACATCAATCCACAGACGCAAGGTTTGTTAACAGAGATTAGTAGCCCCCATTTTTCAGATGATCTAGTTGACTCTCCTCGGAGCTCTTTGATGCAAACTCATTGCAACGATGGTGATGTTAGAGTTATACAACGTAATGAGTTTGACAACATTGAATTACGACAGTTGATACATTTCCAAAATACTGGTGAGGTTGGTGATTTTGCCACATTCTATGCACACATTATGGTAGGCTTGGATACTTTGATTGTTAGAGTTTCAGGCTTTGTACATGGGCTTGGTGATCCTGTACAGATTGAGTTGATTGGTGAATCTCTGATATACCGTGTACATGTTTCCATAAGAGCAGATGAATATAATGAAAACGTTTGGTATTTTATTTGAATGTGTTATGCAGAGTAATGCCGCGTTTATGATTGATGAATCACTAGAGCTGGTGGTACAAATTGTCAACAACCGTGAGGGAGGTGCCCCACGGCGTAAAGCTCAAACACTGTTGATAGATCAGATTATCAATGAAAAAAGAAGGCATTTATATGTGATTGTGAATAATGATTCTACATGTTTTTCCGTTTGTTTGATGGGTATGTTGAACCCACAGTACACATATGCTGAGGCCAAGGTTAGTGGTCGCGAGCGACAGGAGGGAGCTGGTTTAGCTTTAAATGATTGTGTGACATTCACAGATATTGTTCAGTTTGAAGAAATTACAAGGTGTAAAATTGTTGTCTTTCATCGAACAAGGGATGGTCACTTTACCAAGTTTCAAAACATCGAGGACACCCACCCTAGAACCGTCTTTATGTACTTACACAACAACCATTTCTATGGTATCATGAATCTGAAGGGTTTTCTGGGTGTGTCATATGTTTGTGAGTGGTGTTATACAGGTTTTATCACCCGTGGTGATCATGGCTGTAAACATAACTGTAGTGTCTGTCTTCATCAAGATTGTTATACCCAACCCCATAACACAAAGCAGTGCCCAGACTGTAAGCGGATATGTTATTCTGACTTTTGTTATAGACAGCAGAAAGGCTTGAAGCTCCACAAAGGTTTGGGTCGTTGGGTTAGCAGGTGTGACCAGAAGAAATACTGTGTCGATTGCGGCTGTCATTACAACGTTAGTATTACCAACTATAAAGCGCACAAGTCCAAGGCTAACATGTGTCCCAATTGTAACGTGGATCTGAATGTTGAAATGAATCATCAGTGTTTCATAAAACCCTCTAAACCTGAGGAACCCAGTGAGCGCTACATATTTTATGATTTTGAGACAATTGCCAATCCTGTGAAAGGTATACACACTGCAAATTTTGTATGCTTTGATAACGAGACGTGGTGTTTGGCCGGAGATGGTTGTGTCGCTGCTTTTTTCCAAAAGGTTAGGCAACCGAAATATACTGACGACACATTTATAGCACACAACTCTAAAGGTTTCGATTGTTACATCTTGATGCAGTACCTTGCCAACAATGGTATTGGCACAACACTTATTGCTAACGGTCGCAAGCTCATGATTTTTACAGACAGCACATTCAATCAGAGATACATTGATAGTCATTGCTTCCTCCCGATGAAGCTGGCGGCCTTGCCACGTACTGTGGGTTTTAAGGATTCGAAAAAAGGCTACTTTCCTTACAAGTTTAACATCAAGGAGAATGAGAACTATGTGGGCCCCCATCCAGAACCACAATACTACGGAGTGAATACCATGATGGCTAAGGATTGCAATGATTGCAATGGTACCAACTGTTTCCGCAGACCCCTTTGTCATGCAGGATGAAATAAAGGCTTATGATGTGGACATCTTGAGAGAGGGTTGTATGCCCTACAGACAAGAGTTCCTGGAGTGTGGTGGTGTTGACCCATTCCGGTCAATTACAATTGCTTCAGCTTGCATGAAAGTCTTTTGCAACAGATTCCTCACCAAGGACACAATTGCATTGGTCCCCTCAGACAACTACAATTGTTGTCAGAAGACATTCTCAAACAGCTCAATCCAATGGCTTGAATATGTGGCCTCTGATGAGAATATATCGATACAGCACGCCCTGAACCGGGGTGAAATGAAAATCGGTGCCTACTATGTTGATGGATACGCTGAACGCGATGGTGTGTGCACCGTCTATGAATTTCTAGGCTGTTTCTTGCATGGTCACCCAAAGTGTCATTGTTCAACAAGCACTAACCCGGTGACAAAGATTCAGTATGGGCTGATGCACCAACAATGGCTGACAAAGCTTGAGGCTTTAAAAGAACAACACAATGTACATGTTCAATACATATAGGAGTGTGAGTGGAATCAGCATAAAAACACATCCGCAGATGTCAAAGCTTTCTTTGAAGACCTTTGATGCTCCAGAGCACCTCCAGGGATGCTCCAGGGATGCTCTTTTTGGTGGTCGTACCAACGCAATTCATTTGAAGTTTATGGCTCAAGAAGGGGAGACTATTCAGTCTAACAACGTTTGTAGTCTTTACCTATTCTGCAACAAGACAAAGACTTATCCGATTGGGCATCCAAACATAATCTTTCGAGATTTCAAACCGCTAGACACCTACTTTGGTATTGTTAGGGCTACGGTGTCTCCGCCAAAAGACCTTTATCACCCCGTTTTACAGCACAGGGTCGGCGGTAAGCTGTTCTTTCCCTTGTATAGATTATGTGCAGAGTCTGAAAACCAGGTAAATGATTGTTCACATACTGATTCAGAAAGAGCTTTAACTGGTACCTGGGTTTCAATTGAGTTGGTTAAGGCTGTTGAGAAAGGTTATCACATTGTGAAAATATTCGAAGTCTGGGATTTCACCAGGACATCAGATTATCTTTTTGCAGATTACATGAGAACATTCCTGAAGCACAAGCAGGAAACTAGTGCGTTCCCACCATCAGTAGTTGACAATGATGCTAAAGACCAGTATATCCGTGAATATCATGAAAAGGAGGGTCTGCAGCTTGACAAGGAAAACATTGTTGTAAACAGTGCTAGGAGATCTTTGGCTAAATTGGCAATGAATAGTCTTTGGGGTAAGATGGGTGAGCGGTCTAACCTTATGAACACAATGTTAATTACAGATCCGGAGGAGTTTAGCCGCTTCCTTTTTTCCAGTGAAATAGATGTTGGTTATTTCTCTTTCATCTCAGACAAAGTTGCGATGGTACAAAACAGACACCAATCAAACCACGTAACGGCAACATTTTTATTGCCGCATTCACAACCACTTATGCTAGACTCGAGTTGTATTCACTCTTGGAGATGTTGGATAGACGTGTACTCTACACAGACACTGATTCAGTGATCTTTGTCACACGCCACAGGGATTGGGTGTCCCCACTGGGGCCATTCTTCGGTGACTTGACCGATGAGTTACCAGATGGTGATAGCATCGCACAATATGTTAGTGGTGGGCCAAAGACATACGGTTACAAAATCGTTAAAGGTCTGACCTGTCTCAAAGCAAAAGGCATTACACTCAACAGCTACAACACAACCATTGTTAATTTAGAGACGCTAACACGACTGGTTGATAACTTTGTACGAGGTGAGGGTGGTGATGATGATCACGTCCTTGCTAATGCAGACACAATTGCGAGAGATAAAAGCACATTCACATTGTAAAACCGAGTATTGTCTAAGTGTTTCAGAGTTGTGTACAACAAGTGTGTACTGCTTCCTGATTACAGCACAAGGCCTTATGGGTACTAAATCACATTCTAGGATGGATAGCGGTTTTGACCCATTCAACTGTGTCATTAGTGGCCCCAGTAACTCGGGTAAAACATATTTTGTGAAGATGTTGTTGGATAATGCTGACGTTGTTTTCTCCAAAGAAATTCAGAATATCATCTGGGTTTATTCATGTTGGCAACGGCTGCATGACGAAATGTTGAAGGTGAGGGAGATTACTTTTATAGAAGGTCTACCAACATCGCTGTGTGATGACAACCTGCTACCGATTCAGAAAAACAACCTTTTAATTATTGACAATTTAATGAAAACTGCATCAGAGAGTTTGGAGATGGAGTTTTCACACAATATTCACACCACCGTAACCTGAGTGCAATTTACCTTGTCCAAAACATGTTTGTTAAAGGCAAATATAGTAGAACTATTAACTTGAACACAAACTACCTTATCTTGTTTAAAAACCCCCGTGACAATCAGCAGATTAGCATTTTAGGCAGACCGATATACCCCGGTCTTTCTCGGTTCTTCATGGAGAGTTTTAAAGACGCAACACATCCGCCTTTTGGTTATTTACTTATTGACTTTAAAGCTACACCAGAAGACTACCGTCTGAGAATGGGGTTGTTTTCAGGGGATTGGCCTGTCGTGTACGTTCCTAAAAAAGTTTGATCATGTCTAAACGCATTCTTAGAAATTTACCACTTTTGAAGATGCCATTTAAAGCACCGGCGAGTCAACGAAAAGTTCTTTTAGAATCAGCTTCCACCAACCTCTTTCTATCACTCTGTGAAATAGCTCTTAATCTAAGGCGCGGAAATATACCCCTAACAGAATCTCAGCTCGGAAAAGTAAAGAGACAAAAAGCCCAAATTATATACAAGTCTAGAAAGAACACTTCAGTTGCAAAGAGAAGAAAAACCATCAACCAATCTAGAGGCTTTCTACAACCGTTACTAAGCGTTGCAGTACCGTTCCTAACCAGTCTAATTGCATCGAGGCACAGTTAAACAACATGGATCATGCTCAGAAAATGTTTCTGGTGTCACAACATCAGTTAGAAAAACTGTGAGAATCCAAAACGACTAGCACTGATGTAAGACAATCTGTTGAAAATGATTTGGACTCATCGATTCGCAATATACTGTTGAAGCCTGATATGGATTTACATGAGAAAGTTAAAAGATACTCTGCCATTTTACAAAGATTTTTTGACTGTTGTGAGACAGGGGGAGCTTGACACAAATACACTGACTTTAAGTCTACCCGGGTCTGAGACTGGGTCTGATGTAGTAAACATGACTGAGACTAAGCAAACTGTTGACCGAAATGTTAACCTTGTTTATGAAATTTTGGTTAATGTGCCTGCGAGGCGTTGGAAGAATGTTGAATATATTCTTAATAGAATACACAGGTCTAAAGATTTGACTTCATGGACTTCAAATGGTGAATTCATTTTCAAGGAGAGAGATAATCAAGGGTTTGCACCTGTTGGATCTGGTTAAAAGTGTGACAGCAACCAATAAAACTGCTGACGCTAGAAGGCCATTGGGGTGAGGGGAGTTTTATAGGCCATGGCATGTCTCAACATGCCTTTTACAACTATTCCAAATGAGCTTGTAAGGCGTAAAATCAATTTGTATAAACAAACGTCTGGCGACACAATGGATGATTTAGCCACTCCCCCAGCAACTGGTTATCAACCGACCAAAGCTTTCTTTGTAGCCCCTACCACAGACCCCACAAAATGGCTTCCATTTTAATGTGTTTTTTATTTTATGCTTTTTTTTAATCATTTGTGATTCATTGTCAAAGTGTATGTTTTGCCTTGAATAATTGTTGTATGAAAAATACTATGTATACATTGATGTGGTTTTACGATTGGTTTTATTTTTGAATAATAAAGCATACATGATTTACTTTTCTATTTCTTCAACAACCATGACACAAATTAAATGATTCACAAGATTGAGCATGTTGTATGCAATTAAACATTTGCTTATCACTCTGGTACATCTTAGCTACAAACTTTGAGACTAGCATATCATTTTTTCGTAAATCATCAATATAAAAAGGCATAGCATCTTTATAACTTAGACCTCTTGTCATTAGATAAAGAACACGCAATGTTGTCCACACGTGGTTGAAATCAAGTCCTGGACTTGTTTTGAACTGTATTCCACATTCTAACAGGTTTGCCGAAAGGCATTGATTGACTTGGGAAAATACGTAAAATCTGGGGGGTTTCCAAAACTGTCATAAAACCTTCCAACGCCATCGTCTGTGATGTAAATAGTCAGCCAGTGCTCCCCGGGGTGATTGCTCGGGTGTGTATTAACAATCATCATTGATGTCAACATCTCGGACTAGTCCACTAGGTAGTTGGTTGCATGCCAGCACACCATTGAAATGAGTCCTAGATGAAAATTGGTTCACCACACCGGTCAACTCTGCGGTATTAATTTCCACACCGTTTTCCTAATAGTAGTCAACCATGACTTGACGCCGGTTTGACACTTCGATAATGGAGTCAAAAATTGAATAAACAACCAAATTAATTGTGTGGGGCAGTGGTTGTCTGAACCTCATCTCAAGTCATACATTCACTGACTTGATCAAGGATAGGTGCTGACTGCATTCCTCATCCGGCGTGCAGTTGAATGCATAAAGGGCATAGCCGCGTAAAAAGTCAGACCTGTCAATAGCCAAGGCTTGGTCCTCTAGGTGTTTTCCTGAAGCTAAGGCCAATTGGTAAAAATCACGCACTGCTGACCCCGTTGCATAATTCGGTTGGAATGGTTTGCTAGGAAATTGCTGACCATCTACATACATTGCCATAATCTCTAAATTATAATATTTGAAATTAAATTGATTTTTTGTGTAACTTCCTGTAAAACTGTCATTGTCCACCAATCCAATGACAATACATTTTGGCAGAGGTCCTACAAATAGGTTTTCCTGGTTGCAAACGCAACCCCCCGCCGGTAATCTAAATGTACACATACACACTCTTTCAATTGGGTACATGGCAGTGGTTGAAAGTAGCGCTTGAGCGTGTCCAAGTTTCATGGCTGGTGAAAGACACTTTCTTGACAAAGAGTGACGAAGATAATATATGCAAACGATAACGCACATCCCCTGACCCCATAAGACAGAACTCGTCTTTACTGCGGACCATCCTAACCTTTAAGTTAACGCCGTTTAACATGAGTTTCTCTTGAAAGAAGATATCACTATGAACAGGGCCGATCATTTCAAATGTTGTACTATCCGCTGAATAGGCAGCCCTTTTCGTGAGTCCATCGTTCTCGCCTGCAGGGTCCGTAACATCCATGTGACCTGCGGCATCCTTGTAAAATAAACCAGCTGAAAATTGCGTCTTTAATGTATCACATCCATAATTCAGAATGCTCTCTATAACGGCTCTGTAGGGGTATGTGTTGCTACTCTGGCTAATTAAACAATCACCCAAGGAGACATCCACTTGTGAAAATAGGGTGGCTATCGGGTGGTTGATAACCCCAACACGTGCTCTGGCATCAATATTAGTTCCGTCCGGTTTAGTGACTTTTACACATAGATACAACAAAATATTGTTTAGATCAACGTAGTCTTCGCCATTTCCTGCAATAAAGAACTCCAGAGGGTCTGCGTCTGATATTGCTGATAGGGTCGGTATTTCAATGTATGTATTTTTCTCAATAGATGTCTGTGTGAAAGGAACTGTGAATAAATCCAACTCTGTTTTCATACATTCACCAGACATACGGTGTAGGAGTGCCATCTTCCTAAAATATGTTCTTAATCAACCTTGCGGTGTTCCCTTTGAGTGTCCTCCAAGCTGTATCTTCTTTTAACCGTGGCTCTTGTTTTTGTCTCATTCTTGCGTTTTTTTTTACTCTTTGGTAGGCTCCTCCTACCAGGTGGTCTCTTTCTAACACCTCGAGTCATAACCATCAATCCAGATCCATCCTGCTGTTTTGTTTGGCATGCCATAACACTGCTGACAACATCGCCAACTATATTCCTCGCTGCATTTTTCAAATGTGGTTTTGCTATTGAGAACCCACGCTTCAACGAAGGTATTGCCATCCGGAAAAGCCCTCGGAAAAGGCCCCCTAGACCAGCTCCATACATTGCAGCGCTGCCATGATACCCCGGTAAACCGTTACCGGCCTGTGTTGTGTAGTATTCCACATACCTTTGAGGATCATCGTAGAGTTTCTGAGGCTGCATCTTATAGTCTAAAAGATTGTTTGACGGCATAGTAAATACTTTTCATAACCTGTTCAGACATCGTAGAGCATTCAGTCAATAATGAGAAGCAATACATGCTTAACATCGTTTTATTTGAGTTTTCGGAATTACACGTCATCCAAGAATTACAGAAAAGTTACACAAACATTCAGATTTCTGCTGATTAGAAAATCTGTAAACATTTTAGAAATACAATCTACATCCACAGCATCATTACTCAACAATTTTATCACACAAACATCTGTTACATACATAACCACACATAACAGGTGCCCAATTTTAAAGTTTTTGTTGTCAGCATTTGAAAATGTTAGAAGTTTATACAAGACGTTTTTTAGTGCATTTGATTCAACACCGTTTGACAAAAATTGCAGCCAATCATCAGATATATTCCTGACCATTTCCATATGCTTGTTCAGATTATTAAACGCTTTATACTGACATGGTCTTGGTTATTACAAGGTCTACAACCATCATTTCCACTCTTGATAGCTTTGCGCATCAACTGTTTAATCGCAAAAGCCACATAGGATTTGTTTAGATACGTGTAAACACGACAACTGAAGTTACCCATCCTTAGACAGCAGTCTTTTTACTTTCGTCACACCAAGACGCTACTGCATCGCATACAGCTTCCTCATTAAATTTATCCATGTATTCATCCCTGTTCTCACTCAGTCTCTGTGTGATGTTCGGCTGCAACTTCAGCTCATGCAGAAAGTTCTCGGCGGCCACGTGAACATCGGTCAGCAGTGCTTGAAACTCGGATGCATTCAAAGCCTTGATCAACCCATGTTTCAGTCGCGATGTTAAAACTGTCTCCACGATGTCATCATAATGGGTCTCAAAAAAATAATCAGGCGGTTCGAGACAAGAATGTCTTCTCTGTCTCGGGTGGTCCACTTCACATCCAATGCATGCTTTGTGGAGAATAGCCGCAACAACGTTTTCCAGAATCATACCCAATGTTGCTTTCATAATCTTTAAAACTTGTGGTGCAAGGCGTTTGTCCATTTTGTGATAACTCTTGTCAGCATTTGAAAGGTATGACAGATTAAGAGGTCCTAGCTGATCACCAAACCGGTCAAGCCAATTGTAGTTTCTTGTTGTGTATACCGGTGGAATCGTGTTGTCGGGGTCCGGGGTACCGTAGAAGTCTACAGCGTCGTCAGCCAAGGCGTCACACAGCCAGGCCTCAGTCTTGGGTTCATCAAACTCTGGTTTGTTGTATTCTTGAGACATGCTTCGTAAATTCTTCCGACTGCTTGATAGTCACAGGCGGTCTATCTGTTTTTATGCTGTGTTGAGGAGTGTGTTAGCTTAAGGCGGGGCTTCAGGGTCTTACGTCAGTCGAATAGTCCGCAGTCACAGTCACACTCTAACCTGCTGACATTTTCCGGAAATAGCTCCAATCTAACGGAGTCATACTGCTTCAATCCTTCGACGACTTTAAACAGTACATCTACCGTATTCTTTGTGCCCTTTTTTGGGCCCAAATAAAACTCTTTTCGAATGGTGTTCCATAAACTGGCATTAAAAACCATTTGATCAGTCACACCGGCCTTAAACTCTTGGCCTTCAGGTAATTCATAAAATGCTGGGTTGAAAATGTATCTACCGATCCGCTCGTCGTCCAACTTCCACTCCCGTGCCAACATATCACAGTGTAGTTGATGGATTCGGGTTAAACTCTGCATCGATTTCTTCAGGACTGGCATGTTGATTGCGTCTCTGTTGTCCATTTGTAATCTCTTGCCGACTCGCTGAGCAGCGGTTAAGCTGTAAGCTTTCAATGGTGTTTCACCCAAAACGTTGATCGCTGCACAATCCTCCAGGGTTTGTAATGTGTAGTTAAGTTTACTCAGGCAAGACTGAATAACCATAACCAGGGTCTGCGTGGTTTAAATACACAGACCACGCCAATCATACCATAAAACATGAAAGGTTAACACCCACCGGTTGTAAGACATCTGTTGTAGCACTAGTCGGAGTTATAGCATTGTTGAACCCTGGCACCATTTTGTTAAACACCAAGCATCTTGCCGCTGATATACCACTTATTTATTGCCTGGGATTTTAACATTCCAGATCCCTAAGACCCAATTGTTAAAGATTCAACATATCGCACCTGTTATAACACTTGTCCGGGGTTTTTATCAATCGTTGTAAAACATCAAACATGGACACATCAATGCAATCATAAATTACAAAGTCACCGGATATGAATACTTCATCCCGGAAGTCCCGCCCTAACACACGTCATACAGGAGGTCCATATGTCACACCGGAAGTCCCACCCAGCAAACTGGATGTCCCGCCCACCTGTCAAATCAGTCTGGAAGTCTCGCCCACCAGGGTCATAAATTGCCAAAATGACAGAATATTCCCTACATAAACTACTCATTACGGTGTATGATTACATGAGATAATAGGATTGGTCACTCTTGCTGTATAATGATTGATAGGCTAATGTTATGCTGTTAAGTGACACTGACAATGCAATACCTGACTACATAATTATATGACGTCCCATTAAATCTCTGCCTTTTGTGCAAAAGTGACCAACATGTGAATATAGAATCAAAGGACTTATCTTAAAGTAACGAAGTAACTTAAGGCCTTACTTTCTACAGCAAGTAACTAAGTAACATAACTAGTTACTTTATGGGAACTGTAACTAGTTACTGTAATTAGTTCCCCAACACTGCCTGCTAGACACATTTACTCATACTTAGAATTGAGTGCTGCTAGTGGTGAACAGCGTATAGGAACAGAATACACAAAAGATACACTCAGTTGATGTACATGTTTTTTAGACCCCAGGTAAAATTATTTGGAATCCCACAAAATGCAAATATTTTCTATATTTAGCATTTCTACATTGAGCTTATAGAACTATGGAATTCTCCATCTTGGCTAATTCCTGTTACTGTCTTGATATATTTGTTTTCTTGTAGATATGTACGGACATCTTGGTTATTTTCATAATCTCACTGTTTGTTATGTGCCTGCTTTGTTCTCTTGCGTATGTTAAGATACAAATAAATAGTAGGTCGCTAGGAGGCTACCTCAGTTCAATTGTCTTAGGCTGTTTACCAAATACATTCTGATCAATTTGGTGTAATTCTTTTAACCAGTAATACTGCATATGCCTACAATAATGCACTAGTACTGCAGGGTAATAATGCAGGGTATTATTTGGGAAACAATCTCAGGATTAAATCTTTCCATACACCATCACGAAGGACATTACCAGATGGAGATAAAAAAACAGCCATTCTTTCAGTACTGGTAAAATTGTGATATTGTAGGGTCTGTATGTGTGATCCTGGTTTAACTATACAGTACAAGTGGGGTTAGGGGATAGGAAAAATATGGAACACTTTTTCTAGTCCCTCCAAGAATAGAAAACATTCAGATGCTTGACAAAAGCATTATCAACACCATGGCTAAGATTTAAGGTGCCCATGTGTTGCATGCCTGATTATCCAATGTTGGTGTGTGTGCGTCTGCTTTCCGTTGTGTTTGCCCTCATCACCACCAGGAGTCTTTACTTTGTGTTTCCCAAGAAGTCATAATTTCTGCTACTAAATCAAGATCAGTCACAGTGCTGTAGATTTGATTGTTGGCCCAGCAGAGAACAAAACGTATAATCAAATTGTTGCAGGTTTAAGTTTTAAAGAAAACATAAAGCTATGCAGTGGATGTAAAAAGTCTACACACCCCTGCTAAAATGCCAGGTTTTTGTGATGTAAAAGAATGAGACAAAGATAAATCATGTCAGAACTTTTTCCACATTTAATGTGACCTATAAAGTGAACAATTCAATTGAAAAACAAACTGAAATCTTCGAGGGGGAAAAATGAAAAATAAAAACCTTACAATAACCTGGTTGCATAAGTGTGCACACCCTCTTATACCTGGGGATGTGGCTGTGTTCAGAATAAACCAATCACATTCAAACTCATGTTAAATAGAAGTCATTACACACCTGCCATCATTTAAAGTGACTCTGATTAATCACAAATAATGTTCAGCTGTTGTAGTAGGATTTTCCTGACATTTTCTTAGTTGCATCTCAGAGCAAAAGCCATGGTCCGCAGAGAGCTTCCAAAGCATCAGAGGGATCTCATTGTTGAAAGATATCAGTCAGGAGAAGGGTACAAAAGAATTTCCAAAGCATTAGATATATCATGGGACAAGGTGAAGACAGTCATCATCAAGTGGAGAAAATATGGCACAACAGAGAAATTATCAAGAACTGGACGTCCCTCCAATATTGATGAAAAGACGAGTAGAAAACTGGTCAGGGAGGCTTCCAAGAGGCCTCCAGCAACATTAAAGGAACTGCAGGAATTTCTGGCAAGTACTGGCTTTGTGCTACATGTGACAACAATCTCCCGTATTCTTCATATTAATGAGCTATGGGGTAGGGTGGCAAGACGGAAGCCTTTTCGTACAAAGAAAAACATCCAAGCCCGGCTGAAGTTTGCAAAAACAAACATCAAGTCTCCCAAAAGCATGTGGGAAAATGTGTTATGGTCTGATGAAACCAAGGTTGAACTTTTTGGCCATAATTCCAAAAGGTATGTTTGGCGCAAAAACAACACTGCACATCACCCAAAGAACACCATACCCATAGTGAAGCATGGTGGTGGCAGCATCATGCTTTGGGGCTGTTTGTCTTCAGCTGGAACCAGGGCCTTAGTTAAGGTGGAGGGAATTATGAACAGTTCCAAATACCAGGCAGTTTTGGCACAAAACCTTCAGGCGTCCGTTAGAAAGCTGAAGATGAAGAGAAAGTTCACCTTTCAGCACGACAACGACCCAAAGCACACATCCAAATCCACAAAAGTATGGCTTCACCAGAAGAAGATTAACCTTTTGGAATGGCCCAGCCAGAGCCCAGATGTGAATCCAATAGAACATCTGTGGCGTGATCTGAAGAGGGCTGTGCACAGGAGATGTCCTTGCAATCTGACAGATTTGGAGCGCTTTTGCAAAGATGAGTGGGCAAATATTGCCACGTCAAGATGTGCCATGCTAATAGACTCCTACCCAAAAAGACTGAGTGCTGTAATAAAATCAAAAGGTGCTTCAACAAAGTATTAGTTTAAGGGTGTGCACACTTATGCAACCAGGTTATTGTGAGTTTTTTATTTTTCCCCCTCAAAGATTTCAGTTTGTTTTTCAAATGAAATGTTCACGTTATAGGTCACATTAAAGGCAGGAAAAGTTCTGACATGATTTATCTTTGTCTCATTCTTTTACATCACAAGAACCTGGCATTTTAGCAATGGTGTGTAGACTTTTTATATCCACTGTATGTCAGACTCATTTTGGCCAGGCTGCAAATAACTCATCAGATATATTGCATGGCCTACACTAAGACAAAGGTATGCTGCTTGCCCGCACTGATGATTTAATGATTCATCCAACTGTGAATTGAAGGAAAATTATGAAAATAGGACGAAAAAAAACATTTTGATAATTTATTTAAAAAAAAACATTATTATGTTTTTCTGTGCAAGACCGGCTTTTCTTAGCATTCATGCATACACACCAATACATGAACTATTTAATTCACGCAATAAAGTTGTACGGGCAATGGAAAACCCATACTTAATAATTCAGCAGTAGAAACTTATGCCAGGTTGTGTGTGTGTGTGTGTGTGTGTGGGAAGAAAAAAATACTTTGATCATTCTGTGAAACTGCTGTTCTGATGGGTTCAACTACTGTATGTGTGAAATCGTCTCAAACACTTCAGTTTGTGCTTGAGCCAATCTGAAATACAAGTTTTAGACTTACTCAACTATTTGGTTGGTTTCTGTTATTCCAGGCACTCTTGATCACACAATGGTAAAATATTTAAGATATGAAATAATCCCAGGCTTGCCACTCCAAAACAGCTGTTAAGCAGAAGCACCAGCTACAACATGCTGATTCTTCCTGCCAGCATGTCAGACTGCTTGTTTCCATCAAAGGAGGTAAGAAGAGAAAGTCTGCTGAACAGTGCCATCCATAGACCACACAGAATGAAGGTAGAGAAACAAGTGTGTGTCTGTTTTTCTGGGTATGTGTATCTGTATGTGTATGTGTGTCGGTGTTGTGAAATGTCTGGCACATAAAACATACCGCCATGCTTATGGGAATGAACTCACATTACCACCACACCAGAATAGAAGCTGTAATTTCTGAAGTGTGTGGGTAGGCTATATATTACGCTCACAACATCCTTAAACTGTGAAGTACTAACTGCAACCAAATGTGACCATTTGAGTTAATGGTACCCTTGCAATAGATCATTACAAACATATGGCACCACTTTTTATAAATCCCATATGTATATTGTGATCATCGTGAGGGCATGCTTACATAACATAATAATGCATTATACTGGGACTTCTGTCACTGCCCCGAATTACAGCTGCGTCATTGCAGCCAGGAGTTCACATCCTGGCCATGGCATACCAGACATGGGACCAAGTCCCATTTTTGCAAGACTCAAGTCTTACCCATGAAGTCTCAAGTCAAGTCCCAAGTAATAATGGGTAAGTCTCAAGTAAGTCCCAAGTTCCACATCTCAGATCAAGTCAAGTCACAAGTCCCTAATTTTTGGTTTCAAGTCTTCAAGTCAACGGTTCGGAAAAACAGTGTTATAGGATGGAAATGATCAAATCATTTTGAATTCTAGAATTAGCTTAAAGGAACCTAAAATTAATAAGTAGGTTGTCTTTATGTATTTATACATTGTCAATTGTCTTTGTTTTTAGATTTAAAAAAAATGTTTTAATTGTAATGTGAAGGCTATGTAAGGATGTTAAAAACAAAACAAAATTGCTCTCTACTTGGACAAAATAAATGCCAGGGCTGGGGAAACCATTGCATGCAAGTATTATCGAGAATATTATCAGAAATAATGAGCCCAAGAAATGAGTAGATGGGGAATCAAATTGGTAAATGACAACTGAGGAATGTACTATATAACCCTCCATGAATCAGACTTGCTGAACTAATCACCAGGAAATTCCATGAATATAATAGATTTTCCCACATCTCCCCATGTAGCAAGTGTTATTTCAACAGCATTTCATTCTGACATTACCTCACGTTAGCTAGCTAGATAGGCACAGCACCACATTAGTCATTTTACCTGTCTTTGTGGGATTTCAGGAGTCTCACACATTTAGACATTGTGGCTATCGCATCAGTAATTTTAGTTTTGCATACTGCTGTCATTTTCCTTCCCACCACGACATAGTCCTTGAATCTAAATGTAATGACTTTCAGAACCAAATCAGATGCCCTGAATGCTAGTTCTCAATCACGTCCAAGTTGACCACCTAACGTTAACAGCTGAATGCTTGCCCTAGTTTGAGTGACATTGAAAATATTCCAATTGGAGTTGAATACTGTTGTGTTGATGTCCCCACCCCCCACCCAATGGATGCGTGTTGTGAACATGGAACTTTATGTTTGTGAGCATTCGGCAGCACGCGTACGATCAAACTGGGGTGAGAAATTATTAGAGGAACTTACTGGGAAAATCTAAACAACTCTTTCAAGTCATACAGCTCAAGTCCAAGTTACAAGTCACATATGCTCCAGTCGACGTCAAGTTGCAAGTGTTTTCTCCTTTTTCCAAGTCAAGTCTCAAGTCGCAAAATATGTGACTCGATTCTGACTGGAGTCCAAGTCATGTGACATGAGTCCACATCTCTGTGGCATACCAACAATGCCCTGGGGCAAAGCATGCCACAGTGCAAATTGGATCAGCACTGCCCTTGGTTGGTGGGGTTTGACTTGAGACTCCTTGTGGAAGGCTGGGCAATTTGCAATGCATAGGCACAGAGACAGAGCATTGCAAAGAATGCTTGTGAAGCAAATTTGACAAAACATACCTGGTTTTCACAATAATACAATTTTGTATACAGTTGATATTTCAAGATCCATAACTATCATACATGATCAGACTCTGAATCTGATGGTTAACTAGCTGCGTAAGTCTAGTCCATGGGGTCGGCAATTTGATTTAAGCATCTTTTAGAATTTTGAGGTACAACATATCCTGGTAAGATGCATTTAAGATGCATTTGATTGTATCCAAATAAACTTTGCATGGTGACTAAGTTGCAAACTGGCCATACTGACAGCCAAAGACTGACAACGAGCAAAGGACCTTGAAGTGATAGTTTGATCTAGATTAATATTTGGGTGGAATACGCTTGAGTGGTTCTTGAAGGCCCATTTTTCAGGACAAGCCATTATTCACCTCTGTACCAGCTTGGAATTTGCATTATTGGCATCGTCCAAGTTAACATCCATTAATTGAAACGGTGTGTCCCGAGCTACAAATGCCGGAATCCAATTAAAAAAAACAGGTGAACTAAATTCAGTAATCTGTCATGCTAGCATAAATTTTTGCGTACTGATGAAACAGCTGCCGGAATTTGGTAACTTCAAACTGGCACTATATATTTTATTCGGCAATGATATCATCGGTAGCTAGCGTATCCAAAGTGGTTATTCAGGGTGGTCAGCAAAGTTAATTGATACCGTTATGAACAAATCTGAAAATAGTAAGTATCAGTTCAGTTGAAAATGAGATTTTTGTAGCAAAAATTAAAACATTAATTTGAGGAATACAACATTGACAGGTTCTTTGAGATAAACAACACCACTAGTCTTAGTTGGAAATGTTTTGGAGTAGGTTTCTGCTTGCATTGCAGCTTTTGTAGCTCAGGACTCACAGTTTCAATCCAAGAATTTGGACAATGCTAATAATACTAATTCCAGGCTGGGACAGAGGTGAATAATGGCTTGTTGTGAAATATTACTCAATGGGCCTTCAAGAACAAATCAATGTAAGCGGTTTTTTTTCTCCCAAATATGAATCTAGGTCAAACTATTCCTTTAAGTGGAGAAGAAAAAAAATAGGAATTACATTTTGACTTTATTTTATGAGTTTTTGAACAACTATCTGTGAAAAAAATTAAGTACTGTATGCTACACATGGACAGTTTTTATTTATGGCAGCTGTACACCACTATAAAGAGGATGACGAGACAAGCTTTGTAAAATATCTGTTATATGCTCTTCAAAAAAATATGTAGAGAAGGGTTGAATAAATCGTAAATGATAGAATAAAAATTCTCTATATGTTTTTATTGACTGATTTGAGGCGTAGGAAATAATTTAAAGATATTGTATTTTTTATAATCCATTGAAATTATTTAACTAGTCAGATAAGCTTTTACTGACATTTTTCATTTCTGGAATTCTATATATTAAAGAATATTTTGTGAAAGATCGCAATAATAATCGACAGATTAATGCATTATCAAAATAGTTGTTAGTTGGTTGTTATCAGTTGTGCTAGTTTATGGTTATAAGAAATGTGAGAGATTTGGGATATCCTGATCTAGACTCATGTTTTAGAGAATCTTCAGGACAGTAAAGCTCCAGGAACAGGTTTGGACCACCTACCCAAACATGTACTGTTGTTGTCTAGTTCTGAGTCAGGCCTATGTCTGAGATACTGTAGAGCAGGGAACAGTAGCAAAGCCTCTGTAGCCGGTCTGTTTTGGTGTAAGCTGTTAGGGAGAGAGGGGAACATCATGAGAGAACACACTGCCTCTGATGTCCTGTGTATCTCATTTCACTATCTTCCCAAAATGTATGATGTATCATAGGCTGGCTGAAAAGGGAGAAAATACTTCAGAAAGCATATCTGGTCTCCTTTAATATTGTGTTGTCATTGATGCTAGTTCAATATATCAAAGTGATTGCATTCTTATGTTAATATATTGAGTAATATGGCATGTTTAATATCATATCTATACGTTATGATGGAGAAATATTGATATTTAATTCTAACAATCTCCCACATAACCAACAAATCTATTGGTGTTGTGGTTAATCAGTCAAGCGTTGCAACAGTAGAAATTGTGGATTTGAGGGCCAATTTATTCACTATAGTGCTTGTTGATCTCTGATGACTTTAATTTACAGATTGACTTTAATATAATGGGTTACTAGAGCTGATCTGAAACTAGCGTGCCACAACAGGACAAAAAAAGGAACAGAAACCTGGCAATCCACAGCTGCCTGGCTCATTTTGAGGAAATTATGGTTATGCTATTATACCACATAATCACTTAAACAGCACATAAGCATTATGAATCACTGTGGATATGTCAACTGTATTTATGAGAAGAGAGAGCATTAGCTGTCTTTAATTTTACCGCAACAACTTTCTAGGTCACATAATCTGTTATTTGGTTTGAGTTGTCTTTTGACTTTTATGTGCTATGCATGGATCTTTTTCAGGAGGAAATGTTGTGAAGGGTTCAAATTTGTGCTGGGCCAGTGCATTCCTGAAGGTATGGAAACATTCCTGGATTGTTTGATAGTGAGAGTGTCAAATGGCTCCCTATTCTCTTTACAGTCCATTACCATCCTATGGGCCCTGGTCTAAAGTAGTACACTATGTAGGGAATATGATGTCATTTGGCATGCATGCAGTGTCTGTGTGTTTTTTCAAATATTTATGGGAAATATGTCCCATAAGTTAGTTTGTCTGGCACTGATACGCTATTATTGCAACCTTGGTGAAAGTATAGAAAGCCTGCCAGGAACTTAATTGATTAGTCAGTTGTTGTGGGACTCTTTTGCAATATGTTTGGAATTTACGTGTCATCGCTAAGCCAAAAATTGTGTTACAAGTCTATTGGAATGTGTTTCCTTTTCCATTTTCAAGCATGACATAAGATATTTCGGCATGACATAATAGAATCATATTATAATACAAGACATCATGTATCCTTAATTCTATAACATTGTATTTGTCCCCTAAGCTAACTGTTACATACCGCTATGCTTTAGTGCAGTGCAATAAATATAAGTCATGTATGTAATGTCTAGTATGTGCAATAGGCCCAGACAAATTCTGTAATCAGACCTGTGAGTGATTGCTTGCTCCCAGATCTATTTGTGTTGTTTTATGCAAACCATCTGAGCTAGCAAGACGGTAAAAACATATTTGGTTTGATCAGGCCTAGCTGTGTTTGTGAGACAGAGATGTAATCTATAAGATGTGTTTCTGACACGTTTGTGTGTGCATAGATTATGATGTGTGCGCTGGCGCCCCCTGTGAACAGCAGTGCACAGACCACTTTGGACGTGTGGTGTGCACCTGTTACCCTGGCTACCGGTATGACCGGGAACGACACCGGAACAGAGAGAACCCATACTGTCTTGGTGAGATATATGCATTTTGTTTTTGTATGTCTAAAACACAGTAACTGAGCCAAGACAATAAAGGCTACGTTACACCGCAGTAAGAATACAAGTTTTACAGTTTTTCACAATTGCTAAGACACATTTCTTGAAACCTTCACCCATTTTCTCAAAACTTTAAAAACAGATCCAAATCTTTAAAATACATTCACAAAACCCCTGACCCCTGTCAAAATCAAACGTTCACCTCAAAACCATTTCATCTGTTCTCAAAATCAAACAATGCTTTCAGATCGTACAAACAGGCAGTCCATAAATAAACACTACAGAGCATTCATTAGACACTACATAAAAAAACGGAGAACACAGCACCCAGGGCATGTAGGGCATTTTTAAAAGGGCATTTTGCAATAAAAAAGTATAATAATTACTACTTAGTTCAGTGAATATATTGAATACTGTAAGTACTGCAAGTAATACAGTATTGAATGTCTGTATATTCAGAAGTGGCATAAACATACAGTAGTCCACTGCAAAAGCCCAGTGATCAAAGAAAACTCTAAATGAAAAGCACATTTCAATAAACTCACAAATGTTGTGCTACTGGAAAATCAAAGTCTGTGAGAGATTCATTCTGCCTCAGCATCGTCTTTGTGCTAAGTCCGGCCAGAGGAGTGTTCTGAGTCCTCGTCCACCACCCCTTACACATACCCTTCCTCCTCGTCCACCACCTTTTACACCTACTCTTCCAGCTCTGACACATAATCTACCTCTTTGTTCACCACCTCTGACACATACTCTTCTCCTCTGCCTCAGACCTGTGCCACCTGTGTACACTGAACTGAGTTATATTCTGAACAATTGGTTTGATCACTTCATTAGAAACAAGTGTGAACTATTTTCAGTCACTGTATGTAAACGATGACAACTGTATTGTAGTTGTGTTTAACTTTTGCCGCCCGTGTTTACCATTTTGCAACACAAGTGCATCACAGTGCGAAATGTGATTTAGTGAGAATGTGTTAGAGTTTTGCAAACAGAGTGAATGCAATATACAAATTGTGTCTAACTACCTGAATTTGTTTTAGGTTTTGCCAAAAGAGTGACTGATTCAGGAAATGGGTTTAGGCCACTGAAAATTTGGTACAGAGAATGGGGTTTAGTGTTTTAGCAATTCAGAAAAACTGTAATTGAAGTTCTTCGTCATGTCTTTCCCTCTCTCTCACCCTTGTTTTGGCTCTTCTCTCCACTAATCTCGCTGTCTCTCTGCTCTCTCTTCGCCCTACTGTCTCTCTTTTATAGACATTGATGAGTGTGCCAACAACGACAACATGACAGTGTGCTCTCAGATCTGTGTTAACACACCGGGGAGCTACAAGTGTGAGTGTGAGAGAGGCTATTTCCTGGAAGATGATGGAAAAACCTGCACAAAGGGGGAGAGAGGTGAGGATGACTAGAAGGTGGAGAAGGTGGATTTCAGCTGTAATTTCTTCTTTCTTATCCTAAACTAGTTCCCCTATGCATTCCTCTTAAACTTTTTCCAAGAACCCTTTTATAACCCTTTTCTGAGAACCTTTAGAAGAACCCTTTTAAGTTCCATGTAGAACTATTTTGTCCCTCTGAGAAAAGGTTATATATGACACTCAAACATTTTCTACCTGGAACCAACCACCATTTTGTATGTTACCCAAAAGGTTACTTAACACTTTCTTCTGAAATTGTATTCTCGGATGTTTCCGTGAGTGGAGGCCGTGAAGGCACATCTGACAGTGATGATGAAGACAATAGGCTATACACAGTACGCATAGGCAGGACACATGGCAGCCATTATAGATCACATTATCCTGCTTGTCAAAACGATTCTGTCTTCCAGCTCCCACTGCCCCTTGATTCCTGTCCTGTTTTGATTTGCCTGATGCATCTTGAGCAGACAGCAGAAATGGACCACAGTAGAAAGGGGCAGAGCAACTTTTGATTTCAGTCAAAGGTTAGCAAATGAAGCGGTCAGGGGTTGGACGTTTGCTACTTCCACTCAAGCAAGTTTAACTCACATTGGGAGCCTTGCTGGGAAAAGTTAGCACACACGCTCTCACACACGGTTCCAAAACGCATTCACGCACAGCTTCGTGCTGCAGCATAATACATCCAGACACTCTGTTTGGGAGTACATTCACAAGTCCTCACCTCTCCAGGCATAAAGCATACGTTTTTAATGGTGACATCATCTGGTTTTGGACATAGCTTTCCCCCAAGGGTAGTGCTAGTCCCCCATGAAATTTGTTTTAAGGTTTATGTTCTTTTGAAAAGTTAGGATAGGTAACAAAAGTTAGTTCTTTTGAAAAGTTAGAATAGGTAACAAGGGAGGGAGTGAGGGAGAACAACCGAGTATGTGGGATTGAAAGTCTTTAGTTATAATAATCATATCCAGGCTTTCACCTGTGCTGCAATCAAATGAGGTCTACTTCCAGCAAAGCCAAATTATTTGCATGGGAAGTGATCTCGATAACGTAGCCTCACTTCTTCCCTGCTTCGCACCTTTCATATACATACCATGCCCATCTCAAATCATGGTTGCAGCATACGAAAGTGCACGGTAATCCCACAGATGGCGCTGAAAATTGACTCAGCGCCGTACAGAGTGGGATGAGGTAGAATGTCTTGGGGTTGCATCGTCACATCGCGCTCTTGCAACTTTTTATGATAGGTCTGCTCCTGCTTCGTGGTTGTTGGCCGGAGAATGCACTCTCCCTAAGCATGACGGTGCCAACAAATATTTTGTGGTTGAGCGAGCAATGTGATGGGAATCAGAATGGCGAGACATGCAGTGCTCCATAACACATTTACTAGAGACACTTCCTGCTGTCGTCTATGATATCCAGCCACCCGTCACATTGGGACGTAGGGTCCAGGTAATGACACAATGTTACAGTGTTTTTACAGCATACATATGCCAATCACTTATCACTCAAGCTCATGCCCGTTTGCTCTCAGGATACACACGGTCAATGTTACTTGTATTCTTTTGTGTTAATTACTTTAAGTATTGTAATTATTTGGATCATAACAGGCAGGAGACTTGACGAAAAATCTGTGTGTTACAAAATGGTTGGACCCTGCTCGCAAACATTCCCTAAGATTGTGCCACAGATATCTGTGTTTCAGGTATTTTCTTATCAACCAAACCAAAAACTATGACACAAGTAAATGTGATATGTTCCCCGGTTTTCAAGTAAGAAACAAGTAAGGAGTAAACAAGGTAAAATCCTTGGTATTTTCATGTTCCCTTTCCAGCAGCTCGACTGTCAGAGACGTCCGACAATGTGATGAAGGCGGGGACATGCTCTGCCACATGTGAAGAATTCCACCAGATGAAGATGACCGTGCTTCAGCTCAAACAAAAAGTTGGTTCTGGTTTCCACCAAGATAACCAATTCATTAAACACATCTGTTTGGATCCAGCTAGTTAACAGCCAAGGCTTTACACTTAGTTTATTGAAAGGTGTTATAAGGATGTATATATTTTATATTTACTGTGTGGTTCTGCTGACCAGTTAGACACTTAATGACAGCTGGTTGGATTTAGTTAGCTACATTATTTAAATGGAGCAGGATTAATCATTTGCTTTATTTATTCATTTAAACTACTTTCATTTTTACATACCATTAACCAAAGTGCTCTGTATATCATTACAATTTTTTTCTGCCACTGTATTCAGGTAGAATTACACTGAGCCACCTTTTATAGATCCTCTGGGATTCATTACTATGTTTATTGTATATAGTTAAAAAAAGGAAAATAATTTAAATACTGCATCTAGTTAGTTGGTTCCTTGACTTATGTCTGTGGTTGTAAAGTGCTGGGTTAACGGTGCAAAAGACTCAACACATGCACTCATGCTCCAACACACAACTACAAACACTGCCGTATTCACACACACATACACATACACTCTCAGAAACACACACAATCTCACACATGCACATTGCTTAGTGTGTATTTCCAGCCTTCCCAGTCTGACCCGATCTGTAGACCAGTCTGTCAACAGGGCTGCTGAGCACTCTACACAGTAACATATGAAGTATAGTTCTAATCTGTGTGGTCCATAATGACAGGGTACTTCCCTTTTTTTCATTGAATTGAGATTTGGGATGGTGGGTTGAGTATTTGGTGTGGCTCTCATAGTACACCGATACCTTATCCATACACTGTCCACTACTTTGGACTACAGGCTAAGAAAACAAAATGTGCGTGGTGAACACAAGACAGGGGTGGGGCAGAGGTTTTGGCTGACTGGCATGATTGCATTAGATGGTGTAATATGAAACCGACTGTTTTGGATATGACACTGTGTATATAAATATGTAAAATAACCTGTTTTGGAAGTTGCACCATATGTATAATTACATACAGTAAAACCAGCTTTTTTGGATATTTCACTGTGTATATAAATATATAACACTGCACATACTGTAGTAACACTGCACAAATGTATAACAGGCTGTTTTCGATAGAATACCCTGTTTACACTTGTGCGCTCATTTTCATGTTGTGGCATGTTTGGCATGTGAATCATGAATAATGATTGGATTTGATGTTATAAGTCTGCAGCCCCTGCCCAAGGACGTACCAAGTCGTATGACTTGCAAACAAGTGGTGTTGGAGAGCCAGTAGGAAACCCTCTTCCCCTCTTGTCTATATATTGTAGTCCCAATGCCCTAGGGCAGTGAAGGGGACATTGCCCTGTATAGGGTGTGTCTTTCTGATGGAACAACTTTCCTGGTTCTATGGTCACTTAAAATTCATGGAAGTCTTTCGTAAGAGCAGGGGTGTTAACCCTGGTGTTGTGGCTGAATTCTCAACCCTGCCCACTTTCTATTATGGCAACCTAATCCTCTGCTTCATTTGAAAATAGCATATGTCACTCCTCACCTCTCCACCTCATAGTTGCCATGCATCACCCATTGGTGATAGTTACAAAAGACTAGTTCTGTAACCCTCAGAACTGAATAGAACTGACCAGGATCTCCCCTAGTCTACCTGAATAATGCAGAGGGATTTCCTGGGCTGGCGTCTGACAGGTTTGCAGCTGTAAAAAAACAAAAAAAACAAAAACACAGCATATCCAGGTTCCACATCTAACAGATCGCACTTGTACTTTGACGTGCACACGTTTTCACTCAAAAAAAGGTAATTGTCCTGTCCTATAAGTGTAACATTTCCATGTAGTAACAGTTATTACAGGTCTTTAACTGTTCAGTGGACACAACATTGTAGTCTCCCTTTTGGCTTCCCCTACTCTATGCCAACTGTAGTCAGCAATATCATTTGTGTTTTGTTCTGTAGATTGCCTTGTTGCCAAACAATGCTGACTTCACCAAGCAGATGACCAGTGAGAAGATGCTGACGTCACACTCTTTCCTACCTGGGCCTCCTGGTCCACCTGGTCCTTCAGGTTATTAGCTTTTGTATATTATTTTGCTCTGTGTCATTTAGCAGTCGCTCTTATCCAGTGCCACTAAAAGTTGCATTCATCTTAAAATGGCTTGGAGGGACATCAACACAAATGTCATGTTACATACATTTTATCATTGAAGTAACAATTGGCAAATCCAGTGCTAGAGAAAAAAAAGATAAAATATTGTGCATATCAAGGCAATGGTTGGAGGGGTAGTAGCTTCAATTGAAAGATGGTTGCACCTTCAGGGTGCCAAGACAGAGAAGGGCTTTGACTGGTCTGATCAGGAGGTCAGAGTTATGATATAAGACAGGTTATATACAGGCTCTATCCCAGAGACAAGCCTGGTCCTGGCCTGCCATAGGCTACAGACAATGTGTTTTTTATAACCAACTGGGAAGACCTGATGTGTTGAATTTAGTCAATCACTGAACTTCTCAATTAGCTGAGTTGTTTTGGTGAGGTCCAGTTGAGACAAACCCCTGTAGTACCTGCAACACAGTTACAAACCTGTAGCATCTTCTCTCTTACCATACTGTCAGATCACTAGAGCTACAAAGACGCACACTCTCATTAAATTCCACTGAGAGCCAGCAAATCACGGCGTCAGTGGGCAGAGCTCCTCTCGGAAATAAAATCTCCTAGGGACTGCTGAGAGTTGAGAAATTTTTTACTTTATGCTAATTTCCAGCAAGCGGGCAGTGACGGAGTTCTGCTACTACCAATGGCAGGGCAGATGTTCTCTGCATCTTGAAGTCCCTTCTCTTTTCTACTCGCTAGCTAAAAACTCACTTGCTAGCTAAAATTTTTTTACGAGAAACGTATAATTGAGGTGTCTGGTTTCCCCATTATTTATGATGCTTCTCTGGCTTCATACAGTGCCCGCCCAAGCGGGCAGTGTGCACGTAGCATTAGTGTCCTCCATTACAGAAGCTCTTTATTTTATGTATCATGACGAAAGCCTCTCAGGTCTCTCCCACTGACCCACACCTGTTGTTATCTATTTCTTCAGGTGATCCAGGGCCAATGGGCCAACCGGGCCAAACAGGGCCGCTGGGGTCGCCTGGTCCTTCTGGACCCAGGGGACTGATGGGCCCCATTGGTCCCACACCCGACCTTTCCCATATCAAGCAGGGCCCGCGAGGACCTATGGTATGTCCCAGTAGAAGCACCCTAGTCCATAAACACCTTGTATTTGAATCCCCCGTATCAGCCTTCAATTACACTCACTATCAACTCCATTATCACAGGTTGTACACCTCCGTTCAAGGACCCTTCATAGGTATCCAGTGGCGTCTTTAGGCCTGGGCATCTTTTATGAATAGCCCCGGATCTCAAATTGACCAAAACAAATAATAATATATAAATAGCTCCTGATCTATTCATCTATAATTCCAATCACGCATAATGACATTGTAGACGTGTAGGCCGCTAGCGTGTACATCGAAATTTTCTGCAGGTACATTCAAAACCCTGTACTTTCTGTCCCGGGTGGGGTGGGGGGGTGGGCTAAGCCCCGAATATATTGTGATCCTAGCGACGCCTCTGTAGATATCCATGCCGTTTGACAAACACACGCAAACTTCACTGTTAAGCTGTTTTTGTTGATAATATGAACGATAATGAAGTGAGACAGTAGATCCCGCATATAAATACTTGCACACGCTGTTCGTCTTAAGCACAGCACTTTCGTCATTGTTATCATCGTATCATGTTATAGTTTTTGATTCTCTTTAGTTAGAAACGGCATTGCTGTTTCCGCCGCTTTGTGGAAAAACAGGGACAGAGACGTTTCCGTTTGTTGTTTTCGGTGACGGTGCAGCAGGACAGTCTGTCCCCCTTCTCGCCCGTCCGTCTCCCCTCCTCCTCGTCTGTCCTTCCCCCCTCTTCTCTCTGGTTTAGTGTCCTGACTCTGACCCCAGCAGCTGGCTGCAACCTCCCCCTGCAAACAAACAGACTCTCGCACACACAAAAACACCATGGCCATGATCGAGAGGATTGAAAACGTTTATGGCTGAACTGTGACTGTCTGATCTACAAATAAAAATGAGTCGTTATTGATCATGGGAGGTGATTTGTAGATCGGTCTGTCGGCAGTCGCCTGCAGTTGCTTTTATCTTCTCAAACACAAACAGGGCTTTTACCTCCCCAGCTGTGGATGCTCATTGATGGGAAACCAGGACATGGGTCTCTACACTATGTAGGGAATAGGCCATTTGGGCCTTCCGTGCTAGTTTTGGACCCTGACATGACGCTGTTTGATTTGTCTTCCTGGGGAGACAGCTGGGTGCGGGCCCAACCGCCTCGTATGTCTCATCACATAGCCTGTATGCCAAATGGTAACCTTTCCACTACTTTATAGTGCACTACTTTTGACCAGAGCTCTATGGGTCGAAAGTAGTGCCCCACAATTTACTGTAAATTGAGAATGAAACAGATGAAACGTGGAGCTGCAGCCCTTTTACTCTCCTCATTCAACGGAGTTAAAACCAACAGTTAAATAATGTTGCAGAGAAAACAGCTGAGCAGCAAACTGCCTTACATTTCAACTCTTCGTTGTTATTTCAGGCCCACTTCATTCCACCATCATGCAAGTTAACTTGCCCATGCATTTTTTGACCGTTCACTGTTAATGTATTTTACCTGGAGAAGAAATGAGTGGGAACATTTTATGTTCATGGTTGTTTCATAAAAGGTCAGTACTTATTTTCTCTTTAGTTCCTTTCCAAATGGAACCCGATTCTCTTTTTAGTGTACTGCTTTCAACCAGGGCCCGGACTCTGGTCAACAATAGTCCACAATATAGTTGAATAAGGGTCATTTGGAACGCATCCTGAATATTGAAACATTAACCTGTCAACACCAAGAGTTCCTCGGTATAGCAGGAAACCCGGTATAGAAAACTACCACACTGTTTTTTTCAGTAGTAGAAATGATCTATGGGCTATGGAGTCAATCTACTGTAACTATATTGTTTTTGCTCTGTGTGTATTTGACTCCAAGTTCCTTTCTGACACTCCTATAGTAGGTCCAAGTTGGGTTTAGGGCTCAGAGCGGAGGTTTGGCGACCTGATCACATTTGTTTGAGTGTGTTGGGAGTGTATCTCAGGGTGTGTGTTTATTTTTTACTCACCCTATTGGAACTGAAAATTCACACAAGGAATAACTGACCTTGTGGGGACCTTTTGCCAGGCCCCACAACAAAATACTATTTCCGCCTAAGTTTGTCTGATGGTTGGTGTCCATTTCATTGTGTCACCATATGAATCAGTCCAGATTCTAACATAACAGCAGTCCCAAATTTTGCTCCCCAGTCCCCTTTGATTATGATGACAGTATATAAATTGAATACAGAGGTTATTTGCCATTCAAGTAATTTAATTGGAGCAGGACACATGATTTCTTTAATCCAGAAATAATGCACTAAGTGGGTGTGGTGTATGGCCAATATACCACAACTATGGGCTGTTCGCCCTGTGCCTGGACACAGCACTTAGCAACAGTATATCGGCAATTCATCACAAACCCCTACTATGCATTATTACTATTATAAACTGCTTACTAACGTAATAAGGTCATAAATATTTGTCATACCTGTTGCGTGCCATGTCATATACCATGACTTTCAGCCAATCAGCATTCAGGGTTCGATTTTATAAACCACCCGGTTTATAAAATCCTTGTTGACGTCCAAATCAGAAGTGGAATTGAATGATTTGATGTTGGATGTTTTCTCTCGTTTCATGCAGGGCCATGTGGGAGCCCCGGGAAAAGATGGCAGAAAGGTACAGTATGATTTTTGGCTTTGCAAATGGCATACTGTTCTCATGGGCAATACTTTTGACCAGGGCTCATAGGATGCAACTTTGGAGCTAGCCTGCCCAGTCCTTTTCTAGCATGATCTCAGACACATTTTGTGTCGTCTAACCAATTAGCATATCTCACATGGTTATTGTTACACAAAACTAATTTGGGAAAAAGCTAATCCATCTGGCTCCGGCCCATCTCACAGTTTCACCCAAGGCAGTTTTTTGTTTTGTTTTTGTAATGCAAACATTTTAGAGATGTTGGAAGATGTTTAAATGTGGTTACTATTTAGTTATACAAACTATCTTACAGAGACAATTGAAAGCTCAGTGAATTCCAGCGAAGATGCAGATTTTAAAACAGGAGAGGGCAGCCCTGGTCCTTGATTTACCTGATCTGGAGAAATCAGGTGTGATGAATTTAGGCAATTATTGACCCTGGAATTTCACAATGTAGCTCAATGTAGTACCTGGTTAGTACAAAATTGTGCAGGATCCATGACACTCCAGGATCAGTGTTGCCTACCCGTTTTATGTTACCTACAGCAAGTTGATGTCAATTCCCCCACCTGTTATAATGCCCTTTCCTGGTCTAAAGGTGCCATGATTTATCTAACTCAGACCATCAACATTTTCATTCAGATTGGTGGTTCATTTAAAGCTTAATGTAAGTCTAACCACCATGGGGATATTTTGAGTATATGGCAAGAAGAAAGCTGCTCCAAACCATCTTTGTAATATATTTAAGAAGACTACCTTGTACCAACAAGATGTCATAAAAACGTTGTTTATTCCCTTTTACATGTAGGCCTGGATTCAATCTGAAATCGGAATTGAGGTTTTAAAGGTAATGTTCAGAGAATTCACCATTCGTGGTAAAGGCTGTAGAGGTGGGCTCAGCTGGGAATTGCCTTTATAAGCTGCTTGCTTTTAATCCGATTTCGGATTGAATCCATGCTATTCAAGGTTCCATTTTGGTTCCAGATAGGACCATAATGCGTTCCACGAAAAGCCCAAATAGTTCTGTCTGATTCTGTACCAGGTGTTTGGTTTTATAACGGATCACTTTTATTACTGTAACTGACACAGTAGCATACAATCTGGCATGGCTTGGGTGTCTTTTTTGTGTGTGAAAGAGTTGAACATTCTGGTAATATTCTGGTTCATGAGTCACAAATTTAAACCACCTGGCACAACATGTACAACCCCTGTCTGACCTGTGTTATATATATACAGTATCTCACAAAAGTGAGTACACCCCTCACATTTTTGTAAATATTTGATTTTATCTTTTCATGTGACAACACTGAAGAAATGACACTGTGCTACAATGTAAAGTAGTGAGAAAACAGCTTGTATAACAGTTTAATTTTGCTGTCCCCTCAAAATAACACAACACACAGCCATTAATGTCTAAACCGCTGGCAACAAAATTGAGTACACCCCTAAGTGAAAATGTCCAAATTGGGCCCAAAGTGTCAATATTTTGTGTGGCCACCATTATTTTCCAGCACTGCCTTAACCCTCTTGGGCATGGAGTTCACCAGAGCTTCACAGGTTGCCACTGGAGTTCTCTTCCACTCCTCCATGACGACATCATGGAGCTGGTGGATGTTAGAGACCTTGCACTCCTCCATTTTCCGTTTGAGGATGCCCCACAGATGCTCAATAGGGTTTAGGTCTGGAGACATGCTTGGCCAGTCCATCACCTTTACTCTCAGCTTCTTTAGCAAGGCAGTGGTCGTCTTGGAGGTGTGTTTGGGGTAGTTATCATGTTGGAATACTGCCCTGCGGCCCAGTCTCTGAAGGGAGGGGATCATGCTCTGCTTCAGTATGTCACAGTCCATGTTGACATTCATGGTTCCCTCAATGAACTGTAACTCCCCAGTGCCGGCAGCACTCATCCAGCCCCAGACCATGACACTCCCACCACCATGCTTGACTGTAGGCAAGACACACTTGTCTTTGTACTCCTCACCTGGTTGCCGCCACACACGCTTGACACCATCTGAACCAAATAAGTTTATCTTGGTCTCATCAGACCACAGGACATGGTTCCAGTAATCCATGTCCTTAGTCTGCTTGTCTTCAGCAAACTGTTTGC
>JACXGI010003618.1:27662-60905 GCA_016801175.1 Esox masquinongy | reverse complement strand
TGCTGCCACCACCATGTTTGACAGTGGGGATGGTGTGTTCAGGGTGATGAGCTGTGTTGCTTTTACGCCAAACATAACGTTTTGCATTGTTGCCAAAAAGTTTGATTTTGGTTTCATCTGACCAGAGCACCTTCTTCCACATGTTTGGTGTGTCTCCCAGGTGGCTTGTGGCAAACTTTAAATGAGACTTTTTATGGATTTCTTTAAGAAATGTCTTTCTTCTTGCCACTCTTCCATAAAGGCCAGATTTGTGCAGTATACGACTGATTGTTGTCCTATGGACAGAGTCTCCCACCTCAGCTGTAGATCTCTGCAGTTCATCCAGAGTGATCATGGGCCTCTTGGCTGCATCTCTGATCAGTCTTTTCCTTGTATGAGCTGAAAGTTTAGAGGGATGGCCGGGTCTTCGTAGATTTGCAGTGGTCTGATACTCCTTCCATTTCAATATTATCGCTTGCACAGTGTTCCTTGGGATGTTTAAAGCTTGGGAAATCTTTTTGTATCCAAATCCGGCTTTAAACTTCTCCACAACAGTATCTCGGACCTGCCTGGTGTGTTTCTTGTTCTTCATGATGCTCTCTGCGCTTTAAATGGACCTCTGGGACTATCACAGAGCAGGTGCATTTATACGGAGAGTTGATTACACACAGGTGGATTCTATTTATCATCATTAGTCATTTAGGTCAACATTGGATCATTCAGAGATCCTCACTGAACTTCTGGAGAGAGTTTGCTGCACTGAAAGTAAAGGGACTGAATAATTTTGCACGCCCAATTTTTCAGTTTTTTATTTGTTAAAAAAGTTTGAAATATCCAATAAATTTCGTTCCACTTCATAATTGTGTCCCACTTGTTGTTGATTCTTCACAAAAAAATTACAGTTTTATATCTTTATGTTTGAAGCCTGAAATGTGGCAAAAGGTCGAAAAGTTCAAGGGGGCCGAATACTTTCGCAAGGCACTGTGTTATCAAACTGGCCATTTTACAAATAATTAAAACATAAGACCACAAGCCAATATGAACGCTTTACTCTTCATTGGGTTCTTTTCTTCTCAAATGGTGAAGAATTGTAAAATCATGAAGAAAAAATTAACTATAAATTGAAACAAACAATATTATCCAGCTGACAAAATACAATAACACAAGCAAAGACAGACGCTTTACTCTTCCTTGTTGTCAGAAATGAGTCTGAGTGGTCTTTGATTCTATCTTCACCTTCCTCTGCTGTTGGACCCGCTGCACCTGGACAATGAAAACCAGTTTAAAAACAGTATAAAACAGTGTCCACCATTTGATTCAGTTCGTTCATAATTTATTTATATCACTTTTACAATTTTGTCAAATGTCTTGTTGAATCATGACTTGGGGAACTCATAGTAAAAATCTTTACATTAAGTACTTGTGAGGTGACTCGATGTTCATCTATGTTAGACATAAACACTCAACTCCCTTCTCAGAGTTCATCATTCCAAGGTCATGTACTGAGGTGTTTATCCCTCTTATACCCCAGTGGCCAACAAACAACTTAAGCAAACATTTACTAGCATAGCAGCAGGAAGTAGGGGTGCTGGGGATACTGCATCGACAGTAACATGATGTGTTCGTCCGTCCAATATCAGTCTCCCCTCTCTGTTCAGCTGTACTCAAAACCCCCTGATCAAAATATGTTTAACACTAGAACCGCCAGGGGGTAAATTTTACCCATAGCCGTTTTTCAATTGTACATAACTAAGTTTTAATAAAATATTGAAGTCCTCCAGCCTTTGACTTTTCCTAAAATTGTGTTGTGTTGCACTCTCTATTGTTAGATATAGTCAAGATAAATCCAGATTAAAAATATGGGCATTTATACCTATAACCTCCACGGGGTAAATTTTACCCGTATAAAAACAAGAAACCAGGCAAGCCTAGTTCAGCCGGCCCGCAATAGAAAATGTTGCCCTTTCGAGATTCAAACCCGGGTTGCCCACATGAAAGGCTGTGTCGTTAACCACTAGCTGCATATTTGCTGGGTGTCAGTATAGCCTCTTGTCTCTATCCTGAACAAATCCTCTTTTGCCACTGGTCGTTTTAACAGTTATATGGCCATTCGTTAATGACATTGATATAGTTAAACTGACTAACGTTTCTTACTAAGTTTACCTCCACCACAAATAGCGTCTATGTATGCCATTTGCCACTGGCCGTTTTAACAGCATATTAGCCAGTAATAAGCTTTACCGGTATCTACTAACTTACTGGAATAGTCATAAGAATTGAGCAATTGCTAGCAAGTCTGCCAAAGCTATTTCATTTCATGGCATAAGAATGTATTTTTTTCTTTCATGGCAAAACAACATACTTTTGTCTTTCATTCGTGAATGACATTGATACAATAACTATCAATAAAGGTGACAATAACTAACTTTTTCATCAAGTGAAAAGACTAGAGAATCGTGGAATCTAAGCAGAAATAATTAATAAATGTTGTTGCTCTCAATAGATTCGAACTCAGGACTTCCACATGAGAGGCGCTGTCTTTAACCACTACGCCATGACATTACACGTTTCAGCAGTCGCTAGACTCCATTGAGGATTGTGTTAAATTGACTAACGTTTCTTATTAAGTTTACCTCCACCATAGCGTCTATGAACTGTGGCTTTTGCCACTGGCCGTTTTAACAGCTTATTAGCCAGTAATAGGGTTACTAGTATCTACTAACTTCCAAGGAATAATCATAAGAATTGAGCAATTGCTAGCGAGACTGAACTTTGAACTTTTCCATGCAAGAAACAGTCGCAATATAACAGTATACAGTTTCAGTTAAGGCTTACCATAACGTAACTACTGTATGTTGTAGCCAGCAAATGTGTTTGTCTATCCTGACCTAAAACGCATGCACGGATGTGTACTTCAAAAATCCACCAGAAACAGTCGCAATATAACCGTAAACTGTTTTATTTCAGGCTTACGTTAATGTAGTTACTGGAGGTTTTAGCCAGCAAAGTTTTCGTCTATACAGAACAATTCATAATGCGTACTTGGCTTCGCCTGCAAGGAGATACGAACTTGGGACCTATAGTTCGCAGGTCCGCTTCTCTAACCACTACGCTATTTAAGAAGGTATACTCAGTCAGTCAGTCACTCAGTAAGAGACATTCGCTCTTCTTGGCCGGCTCCGCTTACGCGGTCCGGCAAAAACCTTTTATTTTCGCGCGGTTAATGTTCAAACATTCTAATTAACTAGGCAATGGCATTCAATGTTTATGTTTAATCATAAACCGCGCAAAAATAAATGTATATATATGGTCTAACAGTTAGTGTGTTATCTGAGGTAATTCCTAACAGCTATTTACAATGGATAGGAGACAGAGACTTATGGATGCCAAAATGTCATTAGAGTTACTAACGGAAATAAGTGATGGCGAATCTGATGGTGGAGAGATATCAGGACTGAGTGATGTGACTTGGGTTGGCTTTTCATCTGACGGGTCATCTGACAATGATCAACCACCTCAGAAACAATAGAGGCGGACTGACCCTCCACTTCAAGACAGGTCAATGACAGCACTTGTAGAAGGTAACCATGAATAAGCTGTCATGGATATTTTATATATATATATATATATATATATATATATATATATATATATATATATATATATATATATATATATATATATACATACAGTATCTCACAAAAGTGAGTACACCCCTCACATTTTTGCAAATATTTGATTATATCCTTTCATGTGACAACACTGAGGAAATGACACTTTGCTACAATGTAAAGTGGTGAGTGTACAGCTTGTATAACAGTGTAAATTTGCTGTCCCCTCAAAATAACTCAACACACAGCCATTAATGTCCAAATCGCTGGCAACAAAAGTGAGTACACCCCTAACAGAAAATGTCCAAATTGGGCCCAATTAGCCATTTTCCGTCCCCGGTGTCATGTGACTCGTTAGTGTTACAAGGTCTCAGGTGTGAATGGGGAGCAGGTGTGTTAAATTTGGTGTTATCGCTCTCACACTCCCTCATACTGGTCACTGGAAGTTCAACATGGCACCTCATGGCAAAGAACTCTCTGAGGATCTGAAAAAAAGAATTGTTGCTCTACTTGCCAAGACCATGAAACTGAGCTGCAGCACGTTGGCCAAGACCATACAGCGGTTTAACAGGACAGGTTCCACTCAGAACAGGCCTCACCATGGTCGACCAAAGAAGTTGAGTGCACGTGCTCAGCGTTATATCCAGAGGTTGTCTTTGGGAAATAGACGAATGAGTACTGCCAGCATTGCTGCAGAGGTTGAAGGGGTGGGGGGTCAGCCTGTCAGTGCTCAGACCATACGCCGCACACTGCATCAAATTGGTCCGCATGGCTGTCGTCCCAGAAGGAAGCCTCTTCTAAAGATGATGCACAAGAAAGCCCGCAAACAGACAAGCAGACTAAGGACATGGATTACTGGAATGATGTCCTGTGGTCTGATGAGACCAAGATAAACTTATTTGGTTTAGATGGTGTCAAGCGTGTGTGGCGGCAACCAGGTTAGAAGTACAAAGACAAGTGTGTCTTGCCTACAGTCAAGCATGGTGGTGGGAGTGTCATGGCCTGGGGCTGCATGAGTGCTGCCGGCACTGGGGAGCTACAGTTCATTGAGGGAACCATGAATGCCAACATGTACTGTGTGACATAGTGAAGCAGAGCATGATCCCCTCCCTTCGGAGACTGGGCCGCAGGGCAGTATTCCAACAAGATAACGACCACAAACACACCTCCAAGATGACCACTGCCTTTCTAAAGAAGCTGAGGGTAAAGGTGATGGACTGGCCAAGCATGTCTCCAGACCTAAATCCTATTGAGCATCTGTAGGGCATCCTCAAATGGAAGGTGGAGGAGCGCAAGGTCTCTAACATCCACCAGCTCTGTGATGTCGTCATGGAGGAGTGGAAGAGGACTCCAGTGGCAACCTGTGAAGCTCTGGTGAACTCCATGCCCAAGAGGGTTAAGGCAGTGCTGGAAAATAATGGTGGCCACACGAAATATTGACACTTTGGGCCCAATTTGGACATTTTCACTTAAGGGTGTACTCACTTTTGTTGCCAGTGGTTTAGACATTAATGGCTGTGTGTTGTGTTATTTAGAGGGGAAAGCAAATTTACACTGTCATACAAGCTGTACACTCACTACTTTACATTGTAGCAAAGTGTCATTTCTTCAGTGTTGTCACATGAAATGATATAATCAAATATTTGCAAAAATGTGAGGGGTGTACTCATTTTTGTGAGATACTGTGTATATATATATATATTTCTTACATGGCGTGATAATGAGCATTTTATAGGTTCAGTCTAAAGTAATTCTCTATTATTATTCATTAGCGTGTGCTGCGGAGCCATCATTAGGCCTACCAGAGATTGGGAAAGATGGTACAGCCTGGACTACCATCGGGTCTGGCGGAGGGACAGGGCGACATCAAGTCCAAAATATTATTACGGAGTCAGCTGGCCCCACACCACACGCAAGGCATAACATTTGAGACAAACAGTGTATTTATGTCTGTGTGATGGAGTGATGTTGCAGCACATCCGAGAATGCACAGTGGCTGAAGCGAGCAGAGTGAATGAACAGAGAGCCACCTGGGATGTTTCACATGCCGAGTTCAAGGGCTTTCTTGCACTTCTTTATGTCAGGGGTGCATTCTGCGGGAAAAACAGTGAGATGGAAAGTTTCTGGTCTGAGCAATGGGGCAACTCGTTTTTCACCTCAACGGTTGTCGAGGAATCGATTTCGGGAGATCATGCGCTTCCGGCGCTTTGATAGGAAGGAGACCCGGCAACACCGGTTGACAACTAACAAGTTTGCGCTTATGACTGAAGTGTGGGAGAGATTCAGACATAACTGCATTGCATGCTACAAACCAGGGCTGTACATTACCGTGGACAAACAGCTGTTCCCAACCAAAACAAGGTGCCGGTTCACGCAGTATATGCCTAACAAGCTGGATAATTTGGCATCAAGTTTTGGCTGGCAGCAGATGTTGACAGCAAGTACCTGTTGAACGGCACACACCATACCTCGGCAAGGATGAAAGCAGACCACCCACCCCACCCTTTGAGAGAATGTGGTGCTGAAGTTGGTGGATCCCTTTGTTGGTAAGGGGAGAAATATAACCACCGACAATTTCTTCACCTCCCTCCCATTCGCTGACAAGCTTCTGTCGAAAAACACCAGCCTGGTAGGCATTATCAAGCAGGGGCTCCCGCCCTCTGTGCAAGGGAAAGTGGAGTTGTTCAGTACCAAAGGGCTGAAACACGAAAATGTCACACTGACCGTGTACCATTGCAAGCCCACAAAAAATGTCACTATCTTGAGCATGCAGCACCAGCATGTCGCCATCTCCACGGACACCAAGAGGAAGCCAGAGACAGTGACCTACTACAACAAAATAAAAGTAAGGGTTGACGTGCTCGACCAAATGGCTCGGCAATATTCTGTGAAAGGTTATTATTATTATTAAGTTCAAAGTTCAAATCAAGTTCAAGTTCAAAAGGTTTATTTGTTACTAGCAATAACAAGTTACGGCAATGAAATGCTTGGTTTTCCTACTCCCGACAGTGCAGTTAAAATTTAAAAAGTAACAGTAATTATAATTTAAAAAAATAAGATAACACAATCAATCAGTTATAACACAATACAAAAACACACATCAATAATAGTAACTATACAACCGTAGTGCAATGTAAAAGTGACAGGTGTGCATGATATAAGTGGCAGATGTGCATGATATAAAGTGACAGGTGTGCATGGACTATGGATGGAAGGGAAGATGGGTTCTTGAATTGAGCAGCCTTACAGCCTGTGGAAAGAAGCTGTCCCGTAGCCTGTTTGTTTTGGACTGAATACTCCTGTAAACAGTATGTGGCATGGGTGGCTGGGATCTGTAATGATCCGTTTGCTCCTCCTCCTACACCTCTCTGTGTAGAGATCTTGCAGGGATGGCAGGTCAGACCTTGTGATGCTCTCTGCTGTTTTAACCACCCTCTGAAGTGCTTTCAAGGGCAGTGCAGCTGTTATACCAGGCGGTGACACAGCCGGTCAGGATACTCTCAATAGTGCATCTGTAGAAGTTGATGAGTATCTTGGAATCCATGCCAAATCTTCTTAATCAGCATAGGAAGAAGAGCCGTTTCCTGGCCTCCTTCACTACGACGTTAGAGTGATGAGACCAGGTCAAGTCATCACTGATGTTGGCCCCGAGGAACCTGATGTTGTGAACTCTCTCTACTGCAGACCCATTGATGTGTATGGGGGTATGGTCTCCCCGCCGCTGCTTCCTGTGATCAACAATCATCTCCTTCGTTTTGCTGATATTGAGCTGGAGGTTGTTATTCGGACACCACAAAGTCAGTGACCTTACTTTGTCTCTATAGGCTGACTCGTCGTTGTCAGAGTTCAGGCCTATGGTGGTGGTGTCGTCAGCAAATTAACAATGGTGTTGGAGACGTGAGTTGCCAGGCAGTCGTGGGTGAAGAGAGAGTACAGGAGCAGGCTCAACACACAGCCCTGGGGGGAACCAGTACTGAGAGTCAGTGAGGAGGAGGTGGCGTTGCCCATCCGCACCACCAGAGGTGTGCCTGTCAGGAAGTTCAGGATCCATCTGCACATAGTGGGGTCAAGACCCAGATCCCTGAGCTTAACCGCCAGCTTGTGGGGCACAATGGTGTTGAAGGCTGAGCTACAGTCAATGAACAGCATTCTGACATATGTGTTCCTTTTGTACTGATGAGAGAGTGCAGAGTGGAGGGTCAGAGTGATGGCATCCTCTGTGGATCTGTTTTGTCTGTAGGCAAACTGTAGCGAGTCAAGTGTTGCAGGCATGGAGTCTGTGATGTGTTTTAACACATCAAAGCACTTCATGATGATTGGTGCGAGTGCTACGGGGCGGTAGTCATTCATGCAGAGGACTTTTTGCTTTTTTGGCACAGGAACAATGATGGACTTTTTGAAGCAGGTGGGGACCACTGACTGATTTAGAGATAGGTTGAAGATATCAGCAAAGACATCAGCCAGTTGGTCAGCACAGACCTTGAGAACACGGCCTGAGATGTTATCTGGTCCAGGAGCCTTGCGGGTGTTAATCCTTTTTAGGGCTTTACAGACGTCTGACCTGGTCATTTGGAAAGGGCAGCCGTTCTGGTCCATTTGAGTATCCATGCCAGGGATGATGTTCTCAAAGCGAGCATAGAAAGAGTTCAGTTCCTCTGGGAGAGAAGCCGACACTTCCCCCACACTACCTGTATTGCCTTTATAGTCAATGATGGTTCTCAGACCACTCCACATGTTCCTGGTATTGGAGCCCTGGTAGAGAGATTCTACTTGGAGTCTGTATTGACCTTTTGCAGTTTTTATTGCCTTCCTGAGATCATACTGGGATTTCTTGTAATTGTCCATGCTGCCAGATTTGAATGCTGCAGTCCGTGCCTTTAGCATGGCACGGATACCACTGTTGATCCACGGTTTTTGATTAGGAAATTATTTTGTAGTTGTACATGGTACAACATCGTCAATACATTTGCTGATAAAACGGGTCACTGACTCTGTGTATTCATTGATATTGCCTCCAGACGCCTCTCTGAACATTTCCCAGTCTGTAGTGAGGAAACAGTCATGTAAATCGGCGTCCGATTCGTCCGTCCATCGTTGTATGGACCTCGTCACTGGCTTCTCTTGTTTTAGACTCTGCCTGTAAGCAGGGAGCAACCGTATCGACGCGTGGTCTGATTTGCCGAAAGCATTGAGGGATTGAGGGCTCCAGCCATGTTTCAGTGAAAACCAGTACGTTACAGTTCTTAATGTCCCGCTGGAAAGCTAGCCTACTCCTGAGTTCGTCCAGCTTGCTGTCTAGTGACTGGACGTTCGCTAAGAGAATATTTGGGAGAGGAGCACGGTTTCCCCGCAGCCGCAGTCGGACCAAAACTCCACCCCGCTTCCTTCGTTGGCGTCGTTTTCCAGGTGCTTGCTCAGGTAAGCACAACAAAGGGTATCCCGGGTTGTTCGCTGAACTTGATGTTCTAGACGAAAAAGATGATTCCAGTGCAGTTCTGATGTCCAGTAGTGATTGATAGGTTAATAACGCGGTTGTTAATGTAGCAAAATTACACAATAGTAACAAAAATAAAACAATAAATCCGCAAAGTTGGTAGGGAGCACGAAAAACGGCAGCCATGGTGAAGGCCCAGTGTAAACAAAATAAAACCTTCGCCATGTGTCTGAAGTGCGGCAAAGCGGTCTGTGGAAAATGCACAGTCAAGGTGCTGAATGTCTGTTTGAAGTGTGTTTGAGTAGCCTATTCATGTGTTCAAAATTCTCACAAACGTTCATTGTGTGTAAAAAATGAATGAAAAAAATCAATTAACAAAAAAAGATTTGTTTTGTCAGGTTAGCGTTTATTGTTTTAGGCTTTTAGCCTATTTGGTCATTGCTATGGCCGTAATTACTGTCACTGTCCCGCTGGTGCAGCCTCACGTTCATTTAACACGTCCCGGAATCACATCGTTTGTTCTTGATTTTTCACACAGCCTCATCGTTAGCTTCATCGCTGTATGTTCCCATCTGCTTCCCCTGCCTTTGTCATAGCCTATTGTTGCTTGTAAATGGTGAGAGTTTGTTTTTGTGCATTTTCGCTGTTCATGTCAGCGCTGTTTACCTGTATATGAGTAGGCCTAGTGCGTTCGGTGTTTTGAATTAAATCGAACATCGAATAAGAAACCTCTGCGACTGGTTCCTCCTTTCCACCTCCACTGTTACACTTAGCCTACTCTGTTTTCAGGAATATATATCTGCGATTTGATGTTATAAATAAATGTAATGGTTACCTCAAGGTTTTTGGTGATGTTCACTCCACTCATCGTAAATTATAAATTAAACTATATTAGGCGATTCGTAAAACTAAGATACTCAGTTTATAAAACAAATCACCAAAACACAGGTGATGATTAAACGAACTCATTTTATGACTTGAGACATTATTTTGTGAAGACAATGCCTTAATACAATTATACTTTGTATTAATTAATACTTTGTTCTCCTTCTACGGACACAACCAAGTCGTTCGTTGTAAATATTCCGTTGCCATGCTGGCTGAGATATATACGGGACACCTAATCATGACGTGAATGCCACAAAACCACTGAAATTACAAAATGAAAACAACACAAGACATAATTAGAGGGTTTTTTACATCGTGATTAGTTGTTCTTCATATCTGAAATGAATGTCCATCCAACTGTCCTGTACAGTGAGGGAAAAAAATATTTGATCCCCTCCTGATTTTGTATGTTTGCCCACTGACAAAGAAATTATCAGTCTATAATTTTAATGGTAGGTTTATTTGAACAGTGAGAGACAGAACAACAACAAAAAAATAAAGAAAAATGCATGTCAAAAATGTTATAAATTGATTTGCATTTTAATAAGTGAAATAAGTATTTGATCCCCTCTCAATCAGAAAGATTTCTGGCTCCCAGGTGTCTTTTATACAGGTAACGAGCTGAGATTAGGAGCATACTCTTAGGAGTGCTCCTAATCTCAGCTTGTTACCTGTATAAAAGACATCTGTCCACAGAAGCAATCAATCAGATTCCAAACTCTCCACCATGGCCAAGACCAAAGAGCTGTCCAAGGATGTCAGGGACAAGATTGTAGACCTACACAGGGCTGGAATGGGCTACAAGACCATCGCCAAGCATCTTGATGAGAAGGTGACAACAGTTGGTGCAATTATTCGCAAATGGAAGGAACACAAAAGAACTGTCAATCTCCCTTGGTCTGGGGCTCCATGCAAGATCTCACCTTGTAGAGTTGCAATGATCATGAGAACGGTGAGGAATCAGCCCAGAACTACATGGGAGGATCTTGTCAATGATCTCAAGGCAGCTGGGACCATAGTCACCAAGAAAACAATTGGTAACACACTACGCCATGAAGGACTGAAATCCTGCAGCGCCCGCAAGTTTCCCCTGCTCAAGAAAGCACATGTACAGGCCCGTCTGAAGTTTGCCAATGAACATCTGAATGATTCAGAGGAGAACTGGGTGAAAGTGTTGTGGTCACATGAGCCCAAAATCGAGCTCTTTGGCATCAACTCAACTTGCCGTGTTTGGAGGAGGACGAATGCTGCTTATGACCACAAGAACACCATTCCCACCGTCAAACATGGAGGTGGAAATATTATGCTTTGGGGGTGTTTTTCTGCTAAGGGGACAGGACAACTTCACTGCATCAAAGGGACGATGGACGGAGCCATGTACCGTCAAATCTTGGGGTGAGAACCTCCTTCCCTCAGCCAGGGCATTGAAAATGAGTCGTGGATGGGTATTCCAGCATGACAATGACCCAAAACACACGGCTAAGGCAACAAAGGAGTGGCTCAAGAAGAAGCACGTTAAGGTCAGGGAGTGGCCTAGCCAGTCTCCAGACCTTAATCCCATAGAAAATCTGTGGAGGGAGCTGAAGGTTCGAGTTGCCAAACGTCAGCCTGGAAACCTTAATGACTTGGAGAAGATCTGCAAAGAGGAGTGGGACAAAATCCCTCCTGAGATGTGTGCAAACCTGGTGGCCAACTACAAGAAACGTCTGACCTCTGTGATTGCCAACAAGGGTTTTGCCACCAAGTACTAAGTCATGCTTTGCAGAGGGGTTGAATACTTATCTCACTCATTAAAATGCAAATCAATTTATAACATTTTTGATATACGTTTTTCTGGATTTTTTTGTTGTTATTCTGTCTCTCACTGTTCAAATAAACCTACCATTAAAATTATAGACTGATCATTTCTTTGTCAGTGGGCAAACATACAAAATCAGCAGGGGATCAAATAATTTTTTCCCTCACTGTATAATAGTAATGTCCATTCTAGGACTCACTTCTAGTCAGGAACAAGTATTCAACAATTCTATGGTATAAATATTTTTAAACCAGTGTATTCGGTATTGTAACTGATCATTTACATTAATCAGGCAGGTTTTAAATATAATGACCACATAAAATGTGTAGTTACTGGTAGTTGCAGTTTGCTCTGGGTTGGTGCATGTTTTAAGACTTGAGGTTCTCCACAGCCTTCTCTCCTAAACCTGCTTGGCACTGCATAACAGCCCCTGTAATGTACAGAAAAGTCACAAACAAAAAAAATCACATTAGATACATCACGGTGTACTTCCCTCAAAATTGTGATTACCGATTTCAAACTAAGTCAGGAATCATGAAACTTTACTTATACCTGAAATTACATTGACTGCAGCTATATTTGAAATTAGATTGTCTTGGCCCTCGTACAAAACTGGACCTGTGACAATGTGGGACTATGTTTGTAAGATGAACAGTTATATTTAGTTCATCATTAAAGTGCAATTTAGTGTATGATGGGTTTAATGTATTAAAACAATATAGAGACAGGTGACAAAAGAAAAACCAACATGAAGTGTCTCAGTAAGGTATAGGGCCACCACGAGCTGGCAGAAAAGTTGGTTATTTTTCATATTTAAGTGTTTTAAAGAATGCACAAATAGACCAATCATTTGTATGATGTACAGTAGTCTATTATTTCATTTTTTCTTGAAGGGCATTGGACACCAGGATTAAATTCCCCCCTCTGACTTTTGTGTTAGGCTGTTATATTTAGCCAGTTTGTGGGTCACCAAGCAAGATGTTTGCACTTTTTCATTCATTAACGATCAAAATACAACAAAAGTACAGTACTCAAAAGTACTCAAAGAATACTACCCTCTCCATTTATCACTTTTGGTCTTTGTTTGTGCTGAGTCTTTAATGAGTTTAAGATATTTGCCAACAAGCAATCAAGTATTCTATTCAGAGCGTCTGAGGCATCTTGCTATAGTATGGGTGACTCGCAACAAAAGCGAATCACACAAATGTGGATAAAATACAAAGCTAAAAGTAGATTTCAAAATCTGGACGGGGGTGCTGATGACACAACAGGAGGTGTAGCAGCACCTCCAGCACTCTTGCTTCTCGCGACTATTGGAGCCTCGTCCCTTGTTGTCTCAGTAGGGACGAAATAATGGGATTCAACTTAACCCTTAGACGAGTACGATCACACCAGTGTGATCAGGCTAGAGAGGTCCCTGAAGCGTACGATCACGCCGGTGTGATTAGAACGTATTGTTAGAATGTCTAGGTAAGAGTGAAGCAACAATCACTGGTCAGACCGCACTTTCATTTACTCACATTTAGCTCAAACAGTGTTTATAACTATTTCCTCATTGTAATTGTTTGAAGATCTACACTATGATATTAATGAGGTAACAAGCGTTCAAATCGGGACAAGAAGTATTACTTAATAACCAACAGGCAGCCAACACTAGCAGTCATATTTTTCTAAAATAAACATAACACGTCTGACACGAAAACGAATGATATTAACGACCAGAACATGTTACCATATCCTGGGAGAGCTGACAACCGGTCAAAATCATTGTGTAAAAGGTTTCTAGAAGTTACGTTACCCGTTTGTGGGTGCTGCTATGTTTTTTATCAACCAAAAATAAAGGTGATAAGATGAGTGACTCTGAGACCGGATGGTCATTTACATTTGCTCGTCGTCCGGACAGATTTGTCTCTCCCCAATATATCACTGTAAACATAACTATGCAATTTCAATAATATAACACGCAATGAAAGCACTTGTGCTGATTATAGACACTTAATATTGCGTTTTTAAGTTTCAAAAGATTGCGACCCCCGCCCTTTGCCTCACAATGGATTGATCCAGTCCTCAGTAGTGGCACATCATGCAGGTACTAAATAACAGTGCATCTGTGGGAGTCTGTCGTTGGTAGCTGGCTTTCAGCAAGTAGTTCTAACAGAGGATATATTAGAAATTTCTTTACTATAGTACTTATTTCTGTCCCAGCAAGCGAAACACTTGCACTGAGCCCAGCCTGGCTGGGAAAAAAACCTACCACCCAAGCTAGCTAGTAGTTGACTTACTTTACTGTACTAGCTTGCTAATTAGTTGGCTTGCCAGACATAATGTACTGTAATTCGATGGGAACTAACAAAGTGATTTTAGCTATATTGCAGATAGTTATCTATCTGCTTTGTAAAGAAGTTAAATAAGCTTACCTGAGATTCCTTGTCCAGAAATGATGACGGTGCTCCAGAAATGTCGGTACAGTACCGTTAGCTAGCTGCATTAGTTAGCCAGGTATACCTTAAAAGAAAACTTGCGCTACATGCAGTAGTTATGTATACTATAATGTACTAAATTAGAAAATAACTAAATTGGAAAATTGCTAAATTAGAAAAAACGAAAGTATGATTAACATCAATGATCACAAAATGTCTAAATAGCAATAACTACTACTGTAGGCTAACCACAGTAGCAGAAGAGTACAGGTGGGAACTCACAGACACAACTAAATGAGAACATAAATCAGAATTATCTAAAACTGGAGTAAAATAAAAGTGCTATAGCTACCGGTCATGTCTGTTGAAATACCGTAAACTTCTGACAACTATTTAGGAGTACCAACTATAAAGAACAAGAAATGGCGGGATGCTCGAGCTGTGGTCCATCTGCGCGTGCACAGTTTACAGTTTGTGTACGCATTCCGTCTGGTGTTGGGGAAGATTATATAAAATTATTTGAATTGAGCTGAATTGCGGGGATTGTCGGAATTCTTGTGACTCTAAAGCTCTTCAGGTGAACCATTGTAAGCAAAGTACGTTGTAGCAACGAAAATAGGAGTTAATATTTCCCGGTTGTGGTTACGTAACATAGTTACAAAACTGACACGAAAGTTGTTGCATTGTCAGTACCAGTGGCGTCTTTAGGCCTGTGCGTCCGGGGCTATAGACCCGAATGTTTTATGAATAGCCCCGGATCTCAAATTGACCCAAAAAAAATCATAAAAAAATAGCCCCTGATCTATTAATCTATAATTACGATCGCGCATTATGACAATGTAGACGTGTAGGCCGCTAGCGTGTACATCGAAATGTTCCCCATGTACATTCAAAACCCTGTACTTTCTGACGACCGGGTACGCAATAATTTTCACCACTATATGAACGGCTGATTTCTAACAGCATGTTTCCGCGAGTGGATGGATAATCTTATCGATTCTACTGAAGATCTACTGTTTCGTCTGAACTTCTGAGCTAACTGCTAAATGGCTAACCGAAGGAGTTCTTGATTTTGGATACAGATGGACTGTGAGCCGTAAAGTTACACCATATAACGAACTGTCAAGATTGCAGGAGCATTTGGTTGTCAAACAAGACAGTTACTCCCTGACTAGGCCACGAATAATGTCGTGCAACTCTCTAGGGGTGGAAAAATTGGAGAGGACAAGATCTAGTAATTCCCGTGTCTAGGCCACGTATAGTTATTACGTGGGTGAACTTCTCTTCGGGCGATAATGAGAGAGTCCGCACTAGTTGAGTAGTGTGCAGAAGCTTAACATTGTTATTCATGCGAGGTCATAATGCAATATTATGTTGATATCGTGCTGAGATGTTAGCTAGTACACGTGGGTCAATCTAAACCGAGTGATGAATTAGAAATTTGTACAATGATGATTTTTTTAATCTGGTAAAATTTATTCTCATGTTTTTTTGTTTTTTTTTACAAAAGGTTAAAATATTGTGTTTTCGCCCTCCTTGTATAAGTGGTAGAATGAAGAATCCACATGGAAATAGTCTTTAAAGTTAAGAAAGACATGTTATGTCCCAAGAGGACTGAATTTGAATCCAAAATAGTAAATAGCCTATAAATAGGGTAAAACAGCCAGTGTGAGTTTACTCCCCACAATAAAATTAGATGTCCTATCGTAAATGCTTAACTGAGTTTGGTTAAATAATATAGTTTCACTTTGTGTTTACCAATAACTGAAATAATACTTGTTTTAAAACCAACACCTGATACTCGATGGAGTTTACATTTTTAAATGCTGCTGTATATGCATGCATCAGCCTCAGTGTTGAAACCTCTAGATGCAGTCTATCATGCAGCATTATGTTTCATTACTGGTGCATGATAGACTGCATCTTTTCGCACTCATCATTGTCTTTTGTGCACTCTAGTTGGCTAGGACTCCCTGGTTTCCAGGAGGACCAGACACTGGTTGTTGTTTGTATATAAGGCTATAATGTATAAATTGCCAAGCTATCTTACCTCTAAAATAAATTTGAGGAAAGGCACTTATTGCACATGTTCCCAAGATTGGTTAGTCTTAGAGATTCCTTGGCTCATTCAGAACTGGGAAAAACTGCTTTTGTGTACCATGCTCTTCATTCATGGAATGAATTGCAGAACAATTTAAAGCTTGCTGATTTGGTTTCTATTAGTCATTTTAAATTGATGATAGATGAACATTTCGCTGTTAAATGTAATTATCTGTAATTTTGTATTTGTATTTGCTGTACACAGGGTTCTGCTGTAAAAGAGGCCTTGGTCTCAGACTGATTTCTCTCTATAAGTAAAGGTTAAGAAAACAAAACAAAAAAATCTAAAATGGTAAATTGACACATGAACAAATAGAGCAGATTGTAAAAGTGTTTAAGGTCTAAACTGAATTACTCATTATTGTACCTTGATTTTAGTGATATCATACATCTGTTTTCTGTTAACATCACCATTCTTAGGAGTTCTTAATTTCCATCCTAATGTTGAGTTGCTGTGTAGATATGACAAGCACATTAACAAACCGCAACAATATTAGATGGGTAGGACACTAGATCTGAACCTTCAGTTAATGAAGGATATCGGCTCAGTTGAAAGAATAATGTATCTTGCTACAGACAGTCTGAGGACCATGTCAGATTTTTTACTGAGTGGAAACTTAAATTTCTCATACATTAAACAATGCATTTGGCCTTTATTTCTGGCTCACCATAACTGGGTAAAGCCATGGGCTCCAGGAAGGGGGGTAGATCCCCTAGGATGACCCCAACCTTTCCTATTAAATCAGGGTAGCCTATTGCTAGGGGTTAAATTTGCGTGTTCAGACTGGTCTTCCCTGTGGTAATTTCCCCAACACAAGCATATTCAGTTTTGGGATTATCAAACATTAAGTGAAAGCTAAATAGATTTTCCTCTCAATAGCTATAATGTTGAAATGTATGGTTTTGAAACCAATTGCAGTGAGGGTAGAGACCTAAAGTCATCCCCGATTGTTGATGATAGAACAATGTCAGTAGAACCACAGATGTGGTCAAGATATATGAAAGTTATGATTTAGGGTTTGGCTGACTGCCAGTATTTAGAATATAAATGAATCAAAGTTGGAGAATTTCCCTAAAATTTAGGACGTTAATCAAGAGATTGTTTGTGTTTGTCCCGAGGTGGTTTGGCCATTGCCTGTAAAAATGCTAAATTTCAATGCTGTAGATACAGTTGTGCTCAAAAGTTTGCATACCCTTGGAAAATTGGTAATATATGTACCATTTTCAAAGGAAACATGAGTGAGCAGGCAAAACATGTCTTTATTTTTTATGGGATTCAAATTCAACTGTAGGCTATAACAGAATGGCATAATCATAAAACAAAACATGGCAACAAAGAAAAAAATGAACTGACCCCTGTTCAAAAGTCTGCATACCCTTAGTTCTTAATACTGTATATTGCCCCCTTTAGCATCAATGACAGTGTGCAGTCTTTTGTAATAGTTGTCTATGAGGCCCCGAATTCTTGAAGGTGGTGTAGCTGCCCATTCGTCTTGGCAAAATGCCTCCAGGTCATGCAAAGTCTTTGGTCGTCTTGCATGAACCGTACGTTTGAGATCTCCCCAGAGTGGCTCAATGATATTAAGATCAGGAGACTGTGATGGACACTCCAGAACCTTCACCTTTTTCTGCTGTAACCACTGGAGGGTTAACTTGGCCTTGTGCTTAGGGTCATTGTCGTGCTGGAAAGTCCAAGAGCGTCCCATGCGCAGCTTTCGTGCAGAAGAATGCAAATTGTCTGCCAGTATTTTCTGATAACATGCTGCATTCAGCTTGCCATCAAAATTCCCCATGCCTTTAGAGCTCACACACCTCCAAAACATCAGTGAGCCATCACCATGCTTCACAGTGGGGATGGTATTCTGTTCACTATAGGCCTTGTTGACACCTCTCCAAACATAGCGCTTATGGTTGTGACCATAAAGCTTTATTTTGGTCTCGTCACTCCAAATTACAGTGTGCCAGAAGTTGTGAGGCGTGTCAAGGTGTTGTCGGGCATATTGTAACTGGGCTTTTTTGTGGCACTGGCGCAGTAAAGGCTTCTTTCTGGCAACTTGACCATGCAGCTCATTTTTGTTCAAGTATCGTTGTATTGTGCTCCTTGAAACAACCACACAGTTTTTTTCCAGAGCAGGTCTGTATTTCTCCTGAGCTTTCCTGTGGGTTTTTGTATCCTGAAGAATTCTTCTGGCAGTTTTGGCTCAATCAATCTAAACAATCAAATTTATTTATAAAGCCCTTTTTACATCAGCAGTTGTCACAAAGTGCTTTTACAAAATACCCGGCCTTAAACCTCAAGGAGCAAACAACAATAGTGTTGAATTTCAGTGGCTGGGGAAAACTCCCTGAGAAGGAACCAGGCTCAGAGGGGTGACCAGTCCTCTTCTGACTGTGCCGGGTGAACATATTAAGAGTACAAATTGTAATAATTAATAAATGCATGTGGCTGAGTCCAGAGTCTATTTAAGAGTGGTCAGCAGAGTGGCATCTGAAATCGTCAGGTATCGTCTTGATCTACAACACAACTAGGATGACTTTGGACAGGGACAGCAACAAGTCTTTCAAGCCTGGTACTCCGGAGAAGGCCCTGCCTCCGGCTGTTTGTTTAATTTATAGGTTAACAATAAAACCTTAAAATCAGCCCTAACTCTAACAGGCAGCCAGTGTATAGAGGCTAGTACTGGAGTAATGTGTTCAAATGTTTTTGTTCTAGTTAGGTTTCTAGCAGCCGTGTGCAGCACTAATTGAAGTTTATTCACTGATTTATCAGAGTAACCGGAAAGAAGAGCATTGCAGTAATCTAATCTATAAGTATCAAAAGCATGGATTAGTTTTTCTGAATCTGTTTTTAAATAGAAAGTTTCTGATTTTTGCAGTGTTTCGAAGATGAAAATAAGCAACTCCTGAGATATATTTCATATGTTCATCAAAGGATAAGTCAGGGTTGAGGGTATCGCAGAGGTTTCTTATGGTTTTTTGGATTGTTTTTGTTCACCTCAATCAGGTTGGAGAAATAAACTGTTCGAGCAGATGTGAATGCTTTTCGGTATTGTAGTGTACTGTCTATCCAGGCTAGTCTGAATACTTCCAACTTGGTGGAGCAACACTTTCGCTCCAATTTTCTGGAGGCTTGCTTGAGTGCTCTAGTAATGTCTGTACCAGGGAGCAAGTTTCTTGTTGCGTATTTCTTTTGGTTTTTGTGGTGCAACTGTATCTAAAGTTTCTCGCAGTGTTGAGTTTAGATCCTTGATTAGATCGTTTGCGGATTTATTTACTCTGTCATCGATGAGCGAGCTTGGAAGAATATCAAGAAATCTGTTCGTCGTCCGAGAATTTATAGTACGGCTTTTGAAAGTCATTGTTTGCGGAGCAAGTGGGTTTCTTGTTTTAATGGTAAATGTAATAAGACAGTGATACGATATTCCAGGATTTTGGGGGGAAAATTATTAGATCTACAATATCTACTCCTCGTGACAGGACTAAATCTAAGGTATGATTGTGGCAGTGCGTTGGACCTGAGACATGGCCTCTTTCAGCAAGATAATGCGCCCTGCCGCACTGCACACATTGTACAGGAATAGTTTGCGGAACATGATGAAGAGTTCATGGTGTTGCCCTGGCCTCCAAATTCCCCAGATCTCAATCCAATTGAGCATCTGTGAGATGTGCTGGACCAACAAGTCCGATCCATGGCGGCTCCACCTCACAACTTACAGGACTTGAATGATCTGCCTCTAATGTTTTGGTGCCAGATACCACCTTCAGGGGTGTTGTATAGTCCATGCCTCGGTGGGTCGGTGCTGTTTTGGTGTCACGTGGAGTACCAACAGCATTTAGGCAGGTGGTCATAATGTTTTGGCTCATCAGTGTATATGTCACACTGTTATTTTAGGCTTAGTGGTTAGGTTTATGGTAAAAGTTACAATTGGGGTAAGAGTTAGGGGTTTGATTTCTGGTTAAGTTAAGCTGTATGGGGTAAAGATCATGCTTCAGGTTAGTGTTAAGTTTAGAGTTAGGGAAAATGTATTTGAAGAATTTTAAATGGGAATAATTTGAGTTGTAACAAGAATATAACAATTAAAAGTGTGTATGAGAAAGACAGAATATGCATGTACAGTATAATTTAATGCATGTGTGCCTTATCTATGTCTTTCATCTGTGTGCGTGTGCACATGTGTGTGCGTGTGTGTTTGCACAGTGCCTTTGGAAAGTATTGAGACCCCTCCACATTCTCCACATCTTATTTTATAGACTTAATTTCATTGATTAAATATATATGTTTGACAAATCTCATAAGTCTTCAGACATTGACATCAAACTCCAAATTGAGCTCAGAGGCATCCTTTGTCCTTGGTCCTTTCCCAAATGCCAAACCACAAAGTCCAAGGACCTCTCCGTATACCTCAGAGATTTGTGTTGTGTCATATATAGGTTTGTTAAAAATTGCAAAAGCTTTGAAAGTTCTCCATCATTGTGAAATGGAAGAAGTTTGGAATCACCAAGACTCGCCCTTGAGCTGGCTGTCCATCCAAACTAGGTAATGGGACAAACAGGGTCCTGGTCTGGGAGGTGACTCAAAACCCAATTGCCATTCAACAAGAGCTTCAGAGTTTCTCTACAGAAATGGGATAACCTGATAGAACAGCCATCTCTGCAACATTCCATCAATGAAGCCTATATGGTGGAGCTATTAGACGTAAGCCATGCATATGAAATCCCGGAAAAAGATTATTTGGTCTGATGCGACCTAACTCAAAACTAATGGGTATGAATGCCAAACTCTACGTCTAGTGAAAACGAGGTACCTCTCTTCACCTGGCTAATATCATCCCTATGGTTAAGCATGGCTGTGGGAGCATTATTCTGCAGGGATGTTTCTCTGAACCCTTTTGAACATATGTAGGGAGACCTGAAGATTGCAGTTCATCAATGCTCCCCAACCAATCTGACTGAGCTTGAGAGGAGTGAAAAATTGCCCAAATCCATGTTTTGTGAAGTCATTGTTGGATATTGTGTATAGATTGATGGCAAAAAAATAATAAATGTAATCAATTCTGTAACACAAAAAAATGTGGAGAAAGTTATGGTGTCTGAATACATTATGAAGGCTCTGTATGTGTGCATGCATGCATGAGTGTGAACTAGTCAGGGGTGTTACAATGGTGGGGGTGCCAGGGGTTTCTATGTGACAGGTCAGGTGGTTAAACTGACCACAACAGCCATCCAGTGAACCTTGACCCCTGAGAGCCTACCTTCCGACCCCAGTCCTGGGTGCCCTCTTTCTGCTTTCCGTCAAATCAACCCCTGCCTGAGATAACTCCTGAGTATGTCATAAATAGCACCCTATTCACTATATTGTACACTCATGACCCAAGACCTATAGGTGGGTTTTAGAGGTCTGTTCAAACCTATATGGACCCACTAACAGGGAATGGGGTACAATTTTGGATGCAGTCTATGACACAGAGCAGACCTACTCTGTCCCCAGCCACAGAAAGGTAGCAGATAAAGATCAAAGGTGGTAGGGAGAGATAGAAGGGTAAAACCAGTGTGGAACCTGATTCCCTCAAAACAACACTGATAACGTGCACACACTGAATGGCACCATGTGTAGTGGACAACTATGGCCCCCTACTTCCTGTACTGGTTTAGTTACATTGTGCAATATATAGGGAACAGGGAGCCATATGGGATTCTGAGGATTTTTTGTAAGTCTTTGATCATGTTATCAACGAGAAAAGATCCAGATAAAATAATCTTCTTTGATTTGATTTTCCCAAAATAGGATTTTATTTCAATAGCTACAGTATACAATATACAAAAAAATAGAAAATATATAAATATATTGTACGCAAGTATATACAACTGTACATTATAAGTTATAAATGTAAATAAAATGTGAATAGATTGTATATACATAAACAAGATTCAGATCCTGAGATTTGTTTGTAAACAAAATAAACTATCCCAATGTGGGATTTTAAATCCTTCCACTAACCCCAAAGATGATTATTGACAACAGAGAATGACTGTACATATTACTGTTTACAGCTAAGTTTCCATTACGTAGAATAGTTACTTCAATACTTTTAACTCTTAGATTTACAGAGCCTTTGCCAACATAGCCCCAGTATAAGATAACGGTTGAAAAACCGGCTTCAGAATTCACATTTGACTTTTCAGCTGTTATGGATTCAAGAAATTTAATCTAGAATATGTAAGACATTACAATCAGTTCTCTGTGCACGGCATGCTATGTACTGAACATGTACTGACATGAATTGTGTTTGACATTCTATGACTTTAACTGACAGTGGTTATTCCATTCATGGAATTGAAAATGATACTGTTGGCAGCAATAATTCTGAGTTCCTCCAGACGCCTCTGCAATGCCAAAGGCCATCTGTTAAGTCTATGCTGAAGGGAGAATCTTCTGTTCGCATCACAAAGAGAGATTTTTACACTATGATAGTTTTATCCAGATGATCGAAACTTGTGTGAAGATTTTCATCTGACAAAAAAATATACAGGTGAAAATCTTAATTATTGCACACTACCTTTCTGAGGTTGTGGTACACTTTCCTGACAGATACTCCCTGTGTCTGTTGGAGTGGAATGAGCAGTAACATATAAAGTCTGGTCCTGGACCATACACAAAACTGAATAAGATAAACAATTGTCATTGGGAAGCAACTGAAAACAACTCATATTGGCACCAAAACAATTCTACTTTCACCAGCAATAGCACTTGTTTGACAAAGTGCTCTATGGTAGTTACCGGGAAAACAATATCGTCAGGGAGTATATATGCTTTCCAGGTCAGTGATCTGGCCTAAGCACTGCATGCATTTCGCTATGTTGGCGCAGCGGACGTTATTGTTGCTAGTGTTTTATTTTACTTTGAAGTTAATGTTATTTAAATTAAATTATTTTCTGTAAAACTGTCGTAGTGTAAAAAGCCCCAATGGGATGTTCTGGAATTTTCAATTTCTTTCATCGATGCCCCTTAAAACTCTAGTTATAGCTACTGAAGTGGGACTGAGGTTTTAGGCACTTTTCTTCCTCACTGTCCGCCTCTTCCCCCCACTCGTTGTCCTCATCCTCACTGTCTGACTCATCATAGAAGCTGATGGTGGCCTGAACAGGGAAGTTCCTCAGGAGAGCATCTCCGTCGCTGTACAGGTAGTCAAACGACTTGGATTTGGGCCAAAACAGTCTGGGGTGGAAAGAATGAAGAAATATTAATACATTTATCCCTTGGAACTGACTAAAAGCTGCCAAAATAAGCTATTTGACTGAAGTAAATCATTCAGGGATGACACTGATATGTCAGTAATGTACATAGTTACAATTTGGCTATAACCAATACAGATACATTATCTATATTGACAGATTACAGTGTTGTGGAGCAGGAGGAGTGTAGATTATTGGGACATGATACTGACCTGACAGGGTGCTGGAAAGACTGGGACTTCCCACTAAATTGGACAACACTTGGAGCTGTAGGGTTGGATTCTGTTGGACTGGAGGAAGGCTGTAAATATGCAGAGAGAGGGAGAGAGATCGTCACGACCTGACCTCCTGCTTGGTCTTAAACCAGCACCAACCACACTGTAGCTGGTTACCTTACTGGCAACTAGGGTGCTGAAAACATCAGGGCAGTCAAAAGGTGTTTCGCTGTGTGTGTAGTGCCTGTGGGAACCTATGTCAGCCTGTCTCCCAAGATGACAACCCTAGCTGAGGTGTCCATTTTACTGTTTCTCTGGCAAACAGCAGGAAAGTGCTAAGTTAATAGGCTGTATGTAATAGGCACTACTCTCTGGCTGTCACCTTAAGTGTTGGTTAGACGTGAGGTGGGGTGTGGGGCCGGGCCCAGCTAAGGGGGAGAGCCGGAGGGCCTCCTAATTGGCATTCCCTATATAGTGCAACAGACACCCTCTGAGCCTCTTTTCATTGGCTAAGTGACAGGAAAAGAGCTAAACCCTCACACCTACTTTGCCACACTGCTTCAAGTGGTAATAACTCTCTCTCTATTTCCGTCAACAAGGCTGGCTTTGGATACCACCGCCTAGAATGCTGTCACACAGCTCCTATCTTGCTTCAGTAAAATGGTACACAGATGCAGGCACAATCTTGTTGTCTATATCCAATTGCCCAAGCCAGACACGTAACCTGGTTTTTATTTGCCATCCCAGAATCTGAAAATAATTACATTTACTTTACAGTATTACATAGAGCCTTGATGTCATGCAAATCCATTCCATCTCTTACATAATATATGAATGTGTGAGTGACACAACAACTTTTCTCAGTGTTGTGTCACTGTACAGGACATTTTTTTGTTCTATTAGTCTTATTTAATATGGTTTGGACCTTGAGCTGTTCTGGTCAAATGCTATTCTGTATTATGTCATATTTTATTTTTTGTTGACCCCAGGATGAGCTGCTTCAGCAACAACAAATGGTGATCCTATAAAAAATACTACAAATGCTCAATTAAATTCCAGACATATACTGCTTTCTCAACTGTCATATTTTGCTGTAAAACAGGTGACCACACTGAAGTTGAGCTAATTGTTTCTATTCTGAAAGAACCTTATGTGGAACTAAAACATAAAAAAAGATAACATTAATACAAATAAACTTACACATGATTGTCTGCTTCTCTCGCATCCCCTCTGCGGAGCCTTCCTGGTTGGGAGCCATGGTCTCCATAGCGAAGTACAACTGTAGAGGAGAAAGCAAGAGCAGGACGGTTACTGTCAATCAAACAGAACTCATTACCATTCTAGGATGTGAAAGGAAAACGTGCTTTGAAGAATGCAATGCCTCTGCTGGAAGGCTAGGAATGTATCCTATTGTACGAACCCACGCATGTCTATGTTATATAAAACACTTGTCTCCACATTATGAAAATAATTTTAGATTACATTAAATAATTTAATTTAGCACAATTATAAAAATGAGGCCTACTAATGATAAAATCCGAGTCAGTATATGAGAATACTTTAGGCCTACTACACTTGGCTATTATACAAAATAAATTGGCCTACTGCTCCATTACGTGATCATCTAAAGCGCTTTGTTTCGTGATATCTAGTTATCTTCTTTGTAGCGCTTACCTATCGTTTGTCTGCGAGTGAGTGTCCATCACTGCCGGTCGCGGAGCAACACAGAAGGGCATCTGTTTGGCGATCAGGCATGCGGTACTCATTTCTGTAGCTTGTATCCGGTTGGCGAAAGAATAACGGTATTTCCCTTTATGTTAAACGCGGGGATATCTTCTCTGCTCTGGCTGCTAAATAAGCGACAAGCTTTTGCCCCCTAACACGGCGACGAGAGGAGCCTAAAAGGACTGTCCCACTGGCAACACCGCCCGAGGCTTATAAAGACCTCTAGACCTAAAGGGGGTGTGGGGGATTTGAGCTGCCAAATGACCAGTGGCAGGGGGCGAGCCTGTCTACCAAATGATTGGGGTCAGGGCAATTTGGTGTGAAGAGTTCTCCAGTTGTCCAAACAGCGGTCCGCAGCGTGAGAGTGAGAAATCTGGTACCGCAGGGTTATTGGAAAAACACAGAGGAGAAAAGAGAGACACCATCTGTGAGAAAGACAGCGGGGGACAAATGATGGGAGTCCTAAATGTTTACCAATTAACGAGGACCATTACAGAGTCTATGGCAGCATCAATTTGGGTATTGATAAGCAACTGAGAGAAGATTAAATTGTTTATAAAACTAATAGGACTGAGCAGGGGACGGACTCATTCAATCGTTCATACTTTTTTACTAAATTCTGGTGCATGTCGAGATTCTGTTTGCGTAACATTTGGGATAGATCAAATAAAATATTACATGCAACATGTTTTCTGTCAATTAGGGTCACTGTTATTTGTTGCTGCATATAGTATATCCGAGGTTCATCCAAATGCCCACAGATCTCACTAAGCCTCTGAGGCACCTATATTATTCTGGCATGAACACAATATGCGCATATAGTGATGTTTTACGTTCCGTATTAATAAAAGCCATGTGTGATCACGCAGTTTACATGAAATGTAGGCTAGTATTTAACGCGAGGGGCTGCTATGATTCATTATTGTCAAAATGTGCTGCTGTTGTAGGGATCTACAACAACTAGCTTGTTTCAGTAAGGAGCGACAACATTTCATTGCACGATGGAATTTCACTCTTTTTCAGATTGATGTAAGCTTCCTTGCCTTGAAACAAGTCTTTACAGGACCTAGCCATTCCAACCTTAGACTTGAGACACCCTTCGGAGAGCAGGGTCGAGCCAGCGCGAGTGCAGACTCAGAGGGTTAGGACATTATATAGTATGAGTTATAATCCCCATTAAATATTGATGCAAAACTAAAAAGCGTCTAATTTCGCATTTATACCATTCATTTCTTCCGAAAGGAATTTTTAGATCCACTTCAAATAAGATCAGGGTTTCGTGTAGGCTTACACCACCTTACCATTTTGATAACTGTTCAAATACCCAAGTGGACTTCCATCAATATTGGCTAAATATAAGCAAAAATATATTTTGTAAAGTTAATTAAAGCAAATATATTGACAAACGTGACATTGGCCTGATAAGATTTACACGGCTATTAAAATGCAAAACCATAACCCTAAACAAAACACAAGTCTTAGTTGAAATGATTCTAAAATTCCTTATGGGATAAATGAATGGTGAAATGCGAAAACAACCAATTTGCCGCTAGGTTTTAAGTGGATTATGAAGTGGCTACTACTTCAGTCTGTTGCTTGTCTCCCACGTTTTGGTAGAACATTGAAAACAACGATAACCTGCTTGAAACATTAATATGCCTAGGACTACTGCGTAAACACACAGCGAAATCCCAGAATTGGGGAACAATCAATTGTGGTACATATCGCATATATTTTGTTAACCGTAGGTCGCGAGTTTAAAGTTACTTTTTCTAACATCTCCATAGGCTCGTGGTCGTGCACAAAATGTATTTTCGAAAGCTCTACCCTGTGAATCGTGAGAATATTTTGCCTATAATTTATCCAGGCTATGAACAGAATCATACGGTGTAATATTAAAGGACATTTGTTGGTATTGTGACACTCATACAGCCATAAGATGTGGATGCAAAATGTAGGCTAATTTAATAGTAAAAGATTAGCAATAGTCACCATGTGTCAAAATTGTGCATTTTCGTTACCGAACATTTACCCTGCTGGTGCAAAAGTAATCACTAGCCCTCATCCTGCGTGCACGCGTCACGGCCAAGCCTCTGGCCAGGTGTGAGAATCCTCAACACAGCCTTCTAATGAAGTCCTAATGGTTCTAATTACCACGTGATGTACTCTGCTGCTGCTGTTTCTTTTAGAAAAGCAAACCTGAAGCTTAGCGGCATGACGTCCCATAGACAGCAAACCAGCGCAAACGGCACAAATGGAGGCGGACATGTGGAGTTATCATTAGGCTACACAGAACACATAAACGCGTAATCAGTTGCTAAATTTCAAGAGGGCCCTAGGTATTCAGGTCGCAGAATGCACATACGTAATCGGATTAATTTGGTGAAATACATTAGCTATTATGAATTCCCTTTCAAAGAGCAGTAACATTTTAAGCAACGCTCCTGACATGATTTGGACTAGATTTAGTCATATCGGATAGGATGGGTTAAATTGGCCACAAGTGCCACACCACAATAGCCTATTTTGCCTATTTTATTGGATATTTATATTATGTTTAATTTAATATTCGCAGAATATGATATTATTCGTAAGCAAAATGCCCAGCTATGGCGAACGGGTTTCAACAATTTGTAGAAAAACGAATCAAACAGACACCCTTAAGTAGACTAATCTGATTTTTTTATTGGAACTGTTATATTCAAAATCAGATTCTCAGAAGATGACTGAGGTCTTACACAAAATAGCTCGATTAATGCCGATGTGCTATAGCGCAGTCATTACGGAAATATTTAGGATCTATTTTGGTATATTTTTATTCTAAGATTAGAATGTGTTCTAGATGGCTGGAATTTTGTTACCAGCCGAGTTGTCGGACTTCAACTATTTGAATGGGAGCTTTTAGACAAAATCTGTCCTGAGATCCAAATGTCTGATCTCTTATATATAACTTGACAACAACAAGGAATGGCTCAGCATGTTTACGTTGCTCATCTGTTTGTGTGTGTGTCCCACTGTTTTCACATTTGCTGATAGATAGTACATGCACAGAAAGCCCCTCCCTTTTTGCCAAATGTCTATCCCTCCTCCTGGTGTGGAATGCCATTAATTGGTGATCAACTGCTCTCTGAGCTTGCGTGCATATTTTTCTTTTACAATGTCAATCTGACCCATTTCTAAGAGAAAACAAAAATACAAAACGAAATTAAGAAAATAATTGTGATGGTGATAACATTTTGAGCTATACTAAGCTTAAGGTACTTGTATAATCCTCTTGGTCCCTTTTGGGACATCTAGACTTCGGGTAGGCCAGTTACATAAAAGCATATGAGGTTGGTGTGGTTGGCCTAATAGTCTTTTAGTCTTGGCTAAAATGTGTTCAATGATGTCTGTGTATGAAAGGACTTGATTATTCTAGTTGTCAAAGTTCCAAACGAAATTTAATTCAGCTTTTAACACAACCTGTCCAACTTGTCCACACTGATCACCCAGGAAGGAATTTGGGTTTACAGCCTTGATCAAGGAGTGATTTATACATTTATTTTATTCACTTTGTCAACTTTGCGATTCAGTCTAGCTACCCTTTGGTTCCTGGCCCAGCGCTCCAAACTGTTACGGTACCAGACACACATGAGGCGGCAGATGTTTTATGTAGTAGAAGGGTCTTGGCATTGAAAGAAAGGGGATTGTTGGAGTCCTACATGTGAGAGCAATTGAGACTTGAATGTACTAGCTATCCCCAGGGCCTACACTGATTTAGGCAAAACTGCTTTTGATTACACCCCCATATTCATGGAAGGCCTTGCAGTAAACCTATGTTAGAAGCATTGATGCCAATAAGGCAGGTCAAATGTCTGATACAAGACCTTTTCACTGTGATCAGTGAAAAGGTCTTAAGTGACACATTAAGTGATTGCTTAATGTGTATGCTTTCTGTCCATGTGTTTTTTTTGTTTTTTCTTTTCTCTATATACTTTATCTTATTTTACATTGCTATAATACATGGCTCAACTGTACAAGAGACCCTGGTCTCTGTTTGCTTTCCATTAGGCTAAATACAATAAAAAATAAAATAATAGGAATGTGTACTCTTTCAAATAATTTGGTCTGTTGATCTGGAGTGTTGTAATATGGTGGCATAAAAAGGTTGTAAATAATTACACAGGTTTTAGGCAACATAATATGATGATATCATTAGTAATTAATGAGATTTTTCTAAATAATATACATTATAAATACAACCTAAAACATAGCACATTGTAAGCAGACAACAATCAAAGATACACACTTAAGATATTATTGGACAGATATAATTGTTGACAGATAAGATCAGTGTCCATCTGTAGGTCTGTATGTATATTTATCTTTTTAGAAAGGCAAATTATTTCAAACAAGCTTCCAGTCCAGGTGAATTCTTTTGTATTATATTAATTCAGGGCATTAAATGAAATTGAATTAATTAATTTAAAAACAGATATGTATTGAAATTATAGTGAATGTGAATATCTTGAATTGTTTGAATAAAAACTAAATCAGTATGACCCAAACCCTGGTGACTGGTGGTACTAAACCTCTTGACCATGCTTCACACCCCTGGCATTATTTGGAGGTGGTAGGGTGTCACATCTCATTTCTTTTACCCCATTTGTTTTACTAATGGCGAAATGCTACAGTGCAACAAGGGAAGGCAACCATATTCAATTACTAACTCCACGTACCTGGACAGTGCTGGCCAATTGCATCACCCTCTCGCTGGCACAAATCAATTAAATTGTGCATAACTGGCTTGTGAAACATCTATTTACATTGCTGAAAAAGTGGAAAAATAATAAGAATAATAAAAATGATTAACAAAAGTCAATTCTCCCTCACTTTGTCTCTGTGTCTCTTCTTACACCTTGGTAGAGCCAGTCTCACCCTCAGAATAAACACTATGCCTTTCTCAGGGTTTCCACATCAGCACCTAGGCAACCCACTCTACTGTTACCTACACAGTTTAAGAGACACAGGCATGCCTGAGCATGCTCTTTCCTCTGTGTATGACCCTGCCTCTGGCCCTGCTGACCACGCCTCACACATCAAGTCTCATCTGGGGAGGTGTTGGGTATCAGGTCTGCCTTAGCCCCTCTCCTCACACCTTCACAGGCACCCTCCAGGACTCAGGGCCTTTCACCCTACTGCTCTTCTCTTGCTCTCCTTGCACTTTGTTAGAACCAGTCCCACCCTCAGAATAATCACTTTGCCTCTCAGGTTTCCCACATCAGCGCCTAAGCAACCCACTCTTGCATCCCAGTGGCGATGAGAGCCCACCTGGCAAGACAGCAAGGGTTGACAGTATCAAGCCTTTCTGGTCACCTTCACGCCCCTGGGCCAGACTACACTTAATCATAGACCATGCTGTAGAGATGAGTCTTTATTAGACACTTGAAAGTTTGCACTGAGTTTGCATTTCTAACCTTAATAGCAAATCATTCCACAGTAGTGGAGCTCTATGAGAGAAAGCCCTGCTTCCAGCTGTTTGTTTAGAAATTCTAGGTACAATTAAAAGGCCGGCATCTTGCGATCTAAGGTATGTATGGCTGGATCATTTCAGCGAGGTAAGTAGGAGCAAGTCCATGTATTGATATATAGGTTAACAATAAAACCTTAAAATCACCCCTAACCCTAACAGGCAGCCAGTGTAAAGAGGCTAATACAGTAATGTGTTCACATTTTTTTGTTCTAGTTAGGATTCTAGCAGGTGTGTGCAGCAATAATTGAAGTTTATTTATTGATTTATCAGGGTAACCGGAAAGAAGAGCATTGCAGTAATCCAATCTAGAAGTAACAAAAGCATGGATTAGTTTTTCTGCATCAGTTTTTGATAGAAAGTTTCCGATTTTTGCGATGTTTCGAAGATGAAAATAAGCAACTCTTGAGACATGTTTTATATGTTCATCGAAGGAAAGGTCAGGGTCAAGGGTAACGGCGAGGTTTCTTACAGTTTTTTGGGATACGACCATGCAGCCGTCGAGGTTCACAGTGAGATCTGCCAACAAAGCTCTTTGTTTCTTGGGTCCTAAAACGAGCATTTCTGTTTTTCTTGAGTTTAAAAGCAAGAAGTTCACTGTCATCCACTTCCTAATATCTGAAACGCATGCTTCCAAAGTAGCTAATTTTGGGGCTTCTCCATGCTTCATTGAAATATATAACTGTGTCATCAGCATAACAGTGAAAATTGACATTGTGACTCCGGATTACGTCACCCAGAGGCAGCATATATAGTGAGAACAATAATGGGCCCAGAACCGAGCCTTGAGGAACACCAAAACATACCTTTGATTTGTCAGAGGATATGCCATCCACACATACGAACTGATATTTTTCAGATAAATAAGATTTAAACCAGGCTAGAACATGTCCACGTAGCCCAATATGAGTTTCCAGTCTCTCTAAGAGAAGGGAGTGATCAATAGTGTCAAAAGCAGCACTAAGATCAAGAAGCAACCTTTGTGTGAGGCCATTAGAAGGTCATTTGTTACCTTCATGAGTGCAGTCTCAGTACTATGATGGGGTCTGAAACCGGACTGGAGGATTTCATAAATGTTATTTGTCTTCAGGAAGGCATTCAGTTGTTGGGAAACACATTTTTCTAAGATTTTTTGATAGGAACGGGAGGTTCGATATTGGCCTATAATTGTTTAATATGTCTGGATCCAGATTTGATTATTTTAGAAGAGGCTTAATTTCCGCTATTTTTAGTGAGTTTGGTACGCATCCGGAGGAAAGGGAGCATTTTATTATGTTCAACATTGGCTGACCTAGCACAGGAAATAGCTCCTTAAGTAATTTTGTTGGAATCGGGTCTAGCAGACAATTTGTGGCTTTAGAACTCATTACAAATTTAGTGAATGTGTCGAGCGATACGGGATCAAAAAATTCAAGTGTCCCCATTGACACCTGGTCAGGGAGGTTCAGCACATTCTCAGGACAACTGAGATTTTGGGGACTATAACTATTTAAAGTCGGAGTCAGTTATTTGTTTTCTAATGCTGATGATCTTTTCATCGAATTAGTTCATGTATTCATTACAGCTAAAATGAAGACCCACTTCACTTGTTGAGCGTTGCTTTTTTGTTAACTTTGCAACTGTATCGAAGAGAAATTTTGGATTGTTTTTGTTCACCTCAATCAGGTTGGAGAAATAAGCTGATCGAGCAGATATGAGTGCTTTTCGGTATTTTAGTGTATTGTCTATCCAGGCTAGTCTGAATACTTCCAACTTTGTGGACGCCACTTTCGCTCCAATTTTCTGGAGGCTTGCTTGAGTGCTCTAGTATTGTCTGTGTACCAGGGAGCAAGTTTCTTGTTGCGTATTTCTTTTGTTTTTAGTGGTGCAACCGTATCTAAAGTATTTCGCAGTGTTAAGTTTAGATCCTCGATTAGATCGTTTGCAGAATTATTTACTCTGTTGTTGATGCGCGAGCTTGTAAGAATATCAAGAAATCTATTTGTAGTCCAAGAATTTATAGTACGGCTTTTGAAACTCATTGTTTGCGGAGCAAGTGGATTTCTTGTTTTAACGGTAAATGTAATAAGACAGTGATCCGATATTCCAGGATTTTGGGGGGAAATTATTAGATCTACAATATCTATTTCTCATGACAGGACTAAATCTAAGGTATGATTTTGGCAGTGTGTTGGACCTGAGACATGTTGGATAAAACCCATTGAGTCAATTATGGCTTCAAAGGCTTTTTGAAGAGGGTCATTGGACTTTTCCATATGAATATTGAAATCGCCAAAAATTAGAATACTATCTGCCATGACTACAAGGTTAGACAAGAATTCTGGAAACTCA